>CAEFZY010016712.1:0-25017 GCA_903066815.1 Brachyrhaphis roseni
TAGATAGATAGATAGATAGATAGATAGATAGATAGATAGATAGATAGATAGATAGATAGATAGATAGATAGATAGAAATTCTTCTCTCTACTAGAAATCTTGAAGGATAATGTCTAAACCCATTTGTGTTGAGCAGCAGAAGAATGATCAGCAATAAAAAGGTTTTGGAGTGGTCTAGTCAAATTCCAGACTTAAATCCAATTGAAGTGCTGTAATGTTACCATAAGCGGGCTGATCATGATCAAAAACTCTCCATGTGGCTGCTTTAAAAGATTTCTGTAAAAAAAAGAGCCGGTCAAACATTTCAATGTAAAATACTTAGCGTTAATTATTGCAAATGCTTGATGGCAATTGTTGCTGCCAATGGTGTCAAAACCAGTTATTAGTTAGGGGCAATTGCTTTTTCACCTTTGCCCAAGTTTGTTTGGAAGGATTTCTTTTTTTCTTTTACTCAAATAAATCTGCATATGATATTTACTCAATTTATTTTTGTGCAACAATGAAACTTATTGGTTAACCGAAAAACAAAAACAGAAGAAATCTGTGAGGGACAAAACACTTCCTTCACATTCTTGTATGTGCTTTAAATTGAATTCTTCTCATTTCCCTTTAGCTACGGAGACATGGTCCCGAAGACTATTGCTGGAAAGATCTTTGGCTCCATCTGCTCCCTGAGCGGCGTGCTGGTGATTGCTCTTCCCGTCCCTGTCATCGTGTCCAACTTTAGCCGCATCTACCACCAGAACCAGCGGGCGGACAAACGTCGAGCTCAAAAGGTGAAGCTTACCATCTTTAAAAAGTGTACCCAAACATGTTACCTAATTTGAAGGGAAGGCAAATTGTAAATTTTAGAAAGCCTAAAGGATCGGGATGAAATATCTACTGAGCTCATGAGATTAAATGGAAGATTGAGATATTTTTTTTGTATAGACATTGTGTGTTTAAAAACGAATCACAAACGTTAGTCCTTCAGAATAATTCAGTAGAGTCTGTACAACTCCAATGACTGCAAGTTTGTTTGTTGCTTGTCACATGGAAATTAATTTAAAAGCCTTACACATGCACAATTCCTTTCTTTCAGACACATAGACAGATGCACACTTTAGTTCGAAGCGTTAAATATTACTCAGCCACTCACCACAGTTCCCCTGTAGGCTTGACCTTTCCACAAGGCTAGATAAGAGCTCTATTAAGCTGGGGAGCGGCCACTGATAGCTAATTGACAAGAGGAATGTCTGATTTGAATCCACATTAATGAATGTTCTGATTTGAACCTCTTCAAACATAATTCACTGACCTCCCTTACATTTCAATAATGTGAAGGTGAACTGAGCCTGTGGTTCCCAACAGGGTAATTTATTGGTTGTTCTTTAGCATAGAAATTGAAATGGTATATGAATACCACAACATGTTTTTAATTATATATTTCCGATAATTACAGAGTCAGTAAGTGATACATTCTATTAATTGAGAGAGGAGGTTGGAATAAACAAGTGTTCACTTCATCCTGCTCTTTTTCAAACAGAAAAGTAGCAGTAAGGTTATTATTTTGTTCTCGGTTAAGTATGTTTACTCTTATCCTACAGGTTACTTGTTTTCTACTAGTTTGAAATAATAAAAAAAAAATACTTGGGTAAATTAGGGTCAACTCAAAGTATAATTCATCTGACTGGCAATGAAGACGAAGGGAAGAGATCAGAAAACACACAAATGTTCATATTTTTCAAATAAATGAACACAAATATTTCATATTTATTTTCTCTAATAACTATAAACAATGTTTATTGACAAGCAAAATAAGAGCAAGGTAGTGCACTCCTCTATAGTAGCCTAGCCAAGTCTAGCCAGGTTAAATTATTGTACAATATATCACCCTTAGCAGTGAGCAATGTTCTGCACAGATCCCCAATGTATTCCCTCATGCTGCTGGTGAAGGCCTTGGGGCTGAGATTGATGGAGGAGGACCAACATGGGCGGTTCTAGACAGGGGCCAGTGTCGCTGTAACAACTGGCGATGGCCCCTGTACTGAAGATATAATACTAAATCAATTTCCTATGAATATATGTTCCAGCAGAGGAATTGAAAATAATTGGTCCCTCAGACAAATTGAATTTAACAGTGTTTTTAGCAATGAATTAAGTAGTTGCACTTTGAGCTTCAGTTCAGTTATGATCCCAGTTTTAATCTGCGAGATCAAGAGTCTTCAACTAGCTCTTTGGCTCACTTGACATGTTAAACAATGTAACATTGTCCCTTTTATTTTTTGTGTGTGTGTGCTTATCTTTTTTTGTTTTGTTTTACTTTATTTTCCCTCTAGAGCACTTTCAGATGCTGAGAAAAACATGAAGCATGAGTCACTCATCTGGAGTGCTCTTTATTTTCTGTTGTGACCGTGTACTTATCTGGTAAATGCTCACAACTTCAAAATGTTAACAGGTCACTAACAAATTACTGGGTTTTTGTAAGCTGTTTTTATTCACACATGAGCAAACATTCCCCTCATATGTCATCTGCATTTTGTCTGCGTCACGATTTAAAGAAACAGACTGAGGACAGAAAAGGGGGAGGGGGAAAGATATAACTCTGTTCGCCTTTTCTCTGTCCTCCATTTCTGCAGCTCTCCTGGCCTCTCCATCCTCTCTAAATCTCATTTGTCTTCATTCTTTTATAACAACTCTCTACTTCAGGCACCTTTTACAATTATGTACTTGTCTAGAAATTTTACTTCACAAAAAGCTCTTTTCACATAGTAATTGTTGTCTTTCAGAAAATTTCTAATTTGGCTTAATGACAGTGATTGTCTAACTGTGACAGTGTGTCACTTGGTGCACAGCATATTATACTTTCTTCACATTTAGCAAACTGATGAGGTCCTAACTGCCCATGAAAACAAACCCTGATATTTGGTCCTAATTTACCAATAAGTAAAAAGAGCTTGCAGAAAGGCTTCTTCTTTTATTCATGCATAAATCAGTCGTGCAGCACTCACCATCAGAGTGATGGTGAGTGTCGAAGCAGTAAATGGATTGAGGTCACACTCCTAATGGGACAGCAAAGTCAAGTGGAGCTGCACTGCAACCTGGCAGGTTGGTGAGCAGGAGAAAAAAATAATAATAAAAAGACAGGAGACGTGAGGGCAAACCAAGAAGACTACAGGATAAAAGGAAGAGGAAGGAAGTTGAAAAAGAGCAAAAAACAGGACACAGAGAGGACAAAGAAATCACACAAAGTATGACGGAGAGCCATTAGACTGGCTTATGAGAAGAGAAAATAGAGTAGTTCTAAGTAAGAGGTCAACATTTCCAAAGTCAGCAGTCTAGATGCCCGACTTCAGGTCTGCGATTAGAGATAATGGAGCTGAAAGTTCAGGCTTTTTCTGTTCGGTCAACCAAATCAAGTATTATCACCTAAATCGATCTACAGAATCTTACCTTTAACAGTCGTTATACTGATTTATGTAAAATAACCTTTTCAGCCATGACTATCTTCGTGATCAATCATGTGGCATTTATACTCCGAGACAGAAAAATAAGTTGTGGAAAGCATACATTTAAATGGGTGTCTGGTGAGAGAGGCTGCCTTTTTATTTGATTAGAGGTCAGACGAAATGATGATGAATTGTGATCAATAAACAACGTCAATTAAATGAGATCTTGTTTTAAAAAAATTTACCTAGAGCAGCTTATGTAGATAAGTGACAAATCTACAGAAAGTAATTAAAAATTAATTGTTGCCAGAATAAATAGAATTTAATTTGATAAACAATATTGCATACGACGTATAATAAACTAGCCTGTGTGTTATTAAAGCTGTATATACAGACTTTCATTAAAATCAACACAATGATTATTTATTGTAATAAGCCACAGCTTTATTTTGAATATTATCTTTCTGTGGTTGAAATATTTACATGGACATATAAAAGTAACATTTCTCTTGAAGTATTTCTTTTGTCAGTTCGCAAGGTGTTTGAAAAAGTGCTTAGGGCTGACTAACACTCTAGATTAGGAATCATTTTTACCTTACCTAAAATGTTATACTTATGTAAGATATTTTTTGTTTTGTTTTGTTTCCCAATTTTACAAACCATATGAGGTATATTTTGTCTTTTTGGAATTTAAAGACTCTTACTCATTGAGATTTTGAGAAAGTCTGGCTGTTGAGTTATGTTAAAAAAATGTTAATTTCTCTATTGGAAAATAAATCATGCATATTGGACAGTGGATTACATTGATGTTTCTGTAATACCCATTCAGGGACTTTATATGACACATTCATGCCTCAATACTTCAGGCTGCCTTTGAACTTTCTTCAGATGTTTATTAGGAAGGTTTTCCTTTTGAGATCACTGGTTCAGTGGGCGCTCAGAAAAACATCAGTACAATCAAATCCAGACATCGCACACTTACGCATCAGAGTAAATTTTTATTTCATAATATTTCTGGTTTTTGTTTCAGGCGATGCTTTTGATAAAAAAAAGAAAAAGTCTGCAAAAAACAGTTTTCACTTTTAACATCATATGCTTTTAGCTAAATGAACAAAGAAAGATTTATTCATCTTGCTTCATTCTGTTATTTTCACGTCACGCACACAGAAACACAGTACCAGTATTATTACATCTGAGGTTGCAGCTTTCCACACATCTTCACAGAATCCAGAGTTTGACTGGCAACTTTTGAAGCATCCAAACTTATTTCATTACTTTTGATTCACGTCTTGGAAGAAGAAATTGCTCCGTCTGTCTCCCACTTTCGAAATACGTTTATAGTGGAACGAGGGGGCAGGCAGGACAAGGTTAAAGAAATCACTCAACTCATGTGTCCACGAGCTGGGGAGGAAGTCATCCTAATATCCTCTTCATTTTAAAAAATGCCCTACGCTATTCCTCTCTCATTTCCTGTCTGTCTCCTTTGCTTTGTTCTGTTATCGCATCAGCACTTTAAAACAGGTTTATCTTCTGGACTCAGAACCAGGAAGGTCTATGCAAAAAATTAAACACATATTTTTCTCCCCTTAAGAATCAAAGTAATATGTTTGAATGTGGAGAAAAATAAAACCAATTTGTGATGTCCTCATCAGCAGATGGAGTGGGATAATTAAATATTTTAAGTACCACACCAAGTGTGTAGAAGTGTCTTTATCTTTATCTTGTGATTTCCTTCTTAAGATAAATAGTCTGCTAGCATCAGAAAAAAAAGATAACCTAGAATAGTTGTGAATCAGACCAGATTTTTTTATTCCCTAAAGTTTTGTGGTTGCTTGTTAGCTTCACAAAAAAATTCAGAGAAATTGTAAATTGCTCCAAAAGTGCAAAAAAGTAATCAAATCAAGTCCTACTTCCAATCTCCACTCTGACTTGCTACCTGATGCAGCACAGATGGAGCTCCAGCTTTCCTAATGTCAAACTGAGTGGAACCGGGGTTTTGATGAGGATGTTTTAGCAGCATTTAGTTTGCAAATTTGCAAAAATTGCATGACTTGATCAAAAATTGCTGCAAAATGTGTGTCATGGCTCATCACCAACATAAACCTTTCAAGCTTTGGTGCATATACATAATCAACAACAAATTATGCACTGCTCTTCTAGTTGTGGATTTCAGAAACTGTTTCTGTTTTGCATCAATGTATGCTGAGCTCCAAAAACTAACAATGCATGTTCCTACTCTAAATGTTTTTGTGTGGTTTTTGTTTTCTCTCATTTTTACACTCGAATAACACTGATGGATGAATTTTTTATAGGATTTAAAATTTATTATGTCATTTACAAGTGGTACTTACTGTATGTGTTATCATAGTCCATCTGCATCAAACTTAATTGAAGACAGGCCTCATTGAGTTTTAAACCATCTTCATCTGTTACAGTTTCCCAGGCAAATATCTCAAAGTTTTATTATCTTGTGATTAATTATCACTTTTAGTTTCTTGCAGTGGAAAAATATCTCTTCATTTTGAGAAAACCACTTGAAGTTGTTCTTGGCTAATCTATGTATCACTGAAACAAACAATATAAAGTCTAATCAATTTAAAACGTTAATACACTGTTTCCTGGTAATAATCCTGCTCCAAATTTTTATTCCTTTGTAATCCCTCATGAAAACAATCCCTATGTATATGATGCAGATTAAGACTGTATCATATACATTGGCACGTAATATATTACCATCAAAACGCATTATCAATAAAATAATACAATAATAGAAGAAAGTAAGAATGATCGTCTAAATCTATGGAACAAGATATTTTTTTCTTTCCTGTCTGTCTCCTTTGCTTTGTTCTGTTGTCACATCGGCACTTTGAGACAGGTTTATGTTCTGGTGAATCTGTTGATACGACAGACTCAAAATGACAAACTTTTAATGTTAGGATTTTGTCAAACATTTTCAATAAGAGGACAGAAACAAAAGTAGTAAAATACACTCACAGTGCCTTGAAAATGTATTTCTTCCCATGAAACTTTTTCACATTTTATCAAATGACAAACACTAACTTAAGTGTATTTCACTGAGATTTGGTGTGATAGAAAAAATATTGCATGATTAAAAATCAAAAGGAAAACAATAGATGTTTTTATTTCTTTTAACATCCGAAAATCTAAAAAATGTGGAGTGACTTTGTTTTCAAACCCATTTACTCTGGTTTCTCTAAGTAAAATTTAGTGCTAATACAGCATTTGAAGTAATTTCAGTTCTTCCTCATAGAGGGTTCATGAGAACTAATATGCTGCAACTTTTAGATTCATCCCTTCTCCGTCTCATATGTATAAAATGGAGTTCCCTTATCAGCACATCATTCAGCTCTGATGAGACCTAGTTTTGAGCATTATTGGCCTGTTTGAGGTCATATCACAACCTCATTGAATATCAAATTTGGACTTTCACTCTGAGATTATCATTTGAGGTGGACTTTTGTACTCTTAATGAAATTATCATCTGAGAACTGCTTTTTGTTTTTACTCTGGCTAGTTTTGTCTAATGAGAAAATCTGATGATCTGAACCATTTAATTCAAAATAAAATCTTTCTAGGGATCTCTTCCATAGAATCAATCAGGGCTAAAACCATAAATTTTCTTGCTGACAAAATTAGCAGTTGTTAATGGTTAGAAGTTGCAGCATGTTAATTTGATGAAAATATAATATATTGTTATAGGAAAATTGATGCTTCTTTTTCAGCTTCAAGCTTTGTCTTCAATTTAAGGCTGTTTTTTCATAGACTGACCTCAGTCATTGAAGTTTTGCGTTTCAGACGTTTGAGACGATTTTCAGTGGCAACACTTTGCTATAACTTTGTGAAATCCCAGAATACATCCCATTCAAAAAGTATTTAGAGTTTGTCGTGTGAGGGAACTTTCTTTTTCTCTCTTTTGCTTGCACAAAGACATTCTCTAAAACTCATTTTGGATAAGCCAGTCCTCAGGACCCAACATCACTCCTACTCTTGTGGTTTTAATGGAAGTTAATCCGTGCTGCAAGGTCTCTGTGTCTGTAGAAAAGCAAAAAGTAGCAAAAGGATGCTGTTACAGCAACATAAAAATGTCCATGGACTCAAAAGGAAATGCTCAGCAATCCCATATGGATGAATTATGTTTGATACCACATACTTTCTGAAAGATGTTAGTGAGCATTCCCCTCCAGACACAATACGCTGCAGAGACAGCTTTCATCACATTGAAAGAAGAAAAACCCCAACGAAAAGCAAGCAGCACTTCTTGGATAGCTGTGAAAATTATTATGCAGTTTTGGTGAATAGTTGGCAGACTCTTTTCATTAAATAAAGTTTTAGTCATCTTCCGCGACCTCCTGCCCACCTTGTCTAACAATCTGACCTCCTTCTCTTCCCACTTGCAGAAAGCCAGGATGGCCAGGATAAGAATAGCCAAGTCTGGCAGCGCCAACGCCTTCCTCCAGAGCAAGCACAACGGACTCCTCAACGAACTGCTGGAGCTGACGGTGAGAAAACCCTCCAATGCTCTTTGACACAGAAACAGAAAGAAAGACAAGGCATTTTCAGATGTTTTCATTAAAACCGATGTGCTGTGCCAGCAGATTGTATTTCCATTTTATACATTAATATTATTGTTCCTGGTTAACAACCCCTCTGCTAATTATTTCAGTCCATTGCAACTCAATCGCTTGGAGGCAACAGCTTCACATATGAACTACAAACACATACACAAGCAAAACACCAACAATTATTGCCACAATTAACCAAAGAGTAATTTTAAAGTAATTTAGAGGCTATAAAAGAGCAGCAGAATCAGAAGTCATTAAATTCTTGTTGTCTAACTGGGGTTGGCTGATAGTAAGGGAGTTATGTGTATAATCCTCTGCAGTCTGCGTTATCGACATAATCACACTGAGTGCCTTTCTTTGAGTTGATTTAATTCCCTTGTGTGGAACTATGAGAATAGGATTTGTTTTGTATTGCTTGTTGAGGAGCGCTTGATGATAATTAAATGATTAGCACAATAAAAGGTTATAGAAAATGTGAAAATAAATCTGTGGCTGAACAGGGTGATCCTGGAAAGAGTGGAGCTTTCGTTTCGACCCTATGCTTTCCCGAAACATGAGCACTCTGCTTTTCCAGACTCGGGTAAAAAGATCCTTTGATGTTAACTATTTTCAAAAGAGCTATTAGCTTGTCAGTCATAATTTACAGTGTTGTTTCCTAAATGTTCACCATGATTACAGCCTGCTCTGAGAAGAATGAACCAACAACCAGAAGGAAAGAAAAAAAAGCTTTTTCCTGTGAGCCAGAAGGACGAAGAAATACTGTAGCTTGAAGACAGTACACTGTTTTAATATTTGTTTAAAGACAGTACACTGTTTTAATATTTGTTTAAAGACAGTACACTGTTTTAATATTTGTTTATTTTGTTGATGGTAAAACTAACAAGAAAAACAAGTAAAAGTTCCACCATGAATTTGCAACCAGGATGCTGTACAAAATTTTGAAGCTAAGAGTGGGTGTCTGGTTTGGCTATGTTTTATTTTATTTTAACAAATAAAATCTGTAAATTGTGGCATGCATTTGCATTCAACTCTCCTTATGATGATAATCCTAAATAAAATCCACTAATAGCAACTACTAAAGTTAAGTAAACTTTAGAAAGCATGCAGAATGCTTTGTGTAGAAGAAGACCAACACTGCAAATCACCCAGAACACATCGTCATTATCACCATCATCATGCAATATGCTGGTGACAGTATCATGTTTTGGGAAAGCTGGACAGAGTTGATGGGAAGATGGATGGAGCTAAATAAAATTAAATGCTAGAAAAAAGCCTTTACATTTCTCCAAATGACTTGAGATTCGGGCTGAGATTCACTGGAAAGTAGGACACTAACCCTGAACATACATTGAGACAGGTTAGATTAAAGAATATTAATAATAATTTGAATGGCCCAGTCAAAGCTCTGACATAAAGCCGATTGGAAACCTGTAGCAAGACTTGAAACTGTTGTTCAAAGTTGTTCTCTATCCAACCTGACTGAGAAGATGTTCAGCTGTAATCACAGCAGACGGTGATTTGGAAGAACCGTCCAAATCACCTACTGATTTGGACATGAATACATGTACAGGTTGTACTCCGCCTCTTGACCGTGCAAGGACAAACAGGTATAGACAGTGAATCGATGGGTTTGAATACATGCACACTTTTCAGATTTCTTTATGTTCAAAATTTGCCCGCACCATGGCAAATATCGAGATATAGAGGTTTTCAACTCTATATCTCGAGGGCTGGTGTCCTGCAACATTTCGATGTGTCTCTGCTTCAACATACCTGAGTCAAATAATGAGGTCATTGGACCATAGAGAACTTCACTGTATACTGGATCAAATGTTTGCAGTCAAATGACAGCATACATTTGATTTAGGTGTGTTGGACCAGCGATGGATCTAAAAGTTGGAGGACAGTGGCCCTCAAGGTCTGTATTTGAATACCCCTGCTGTATTAGTTTATCTTATAAAATCAAATTTAAAAACACAGAAGTTAAACATCAAAATATAACAAATTTTGACTGGCTTAAGAGTACTTTCACGTTTTAGCTGCTTATGGTTTCAGTTTTCAATTCATTTCTATCTTTGCAGACAATGTTGGTACTGAATTGGCAGGGCAAAGCAGAATGAGATAAGTGGTCAGAATAGTTACATGATGCTGTTTATTTATTTTTGGTCACTTTTAACTTTTCCATACACAAGCACAAAAAGAAAAAATATGCAATGCCGACAAAACAAAAACCAAAAAAACACAGAAAATGAAAAAAAAAAGATACAACTAATACAGAAAAATAAACAATATTTAAATTCCTGTGAATGGCAAGATCACCAAAGAGTAGACTGAAAAAAGTGTAGAAGGAAGCATAATTTTATTATATCTTCACTTTGTTATACATGCAGCATTATGAAAGTCAAAACATCTGAAACTTTCCTGTAAATTTTTTGAAAATGCAAAGGAATTTCTGCAGTTTGTAGACAAACTGATACAAGAAAATATACAATCACAATCAAACCTTATTATATATGTTTAGCAATTTATTTTATACATTTTTATAAGGAATGAAAAAGTTTTAACTCACTACATTTATTCCACACATAAATCCCTCCAACTGAAATGTTGTCATTTTTGTCCTGATCTTTAGTTTTTAAACAAACCCAGTTTGTTTCTTTAAATTCAAATCAATTCTGTATGCACTTTTGAAGGAGTTTAATGGCAGTAAGGAAGTTCTGAAAGTTTTTAAGCTGTCAAACTATTTCTTCCATATGCTTTTAAATGCATCGGTATCCACCTGCACGTATCAGGCAGCCTGTTTTTTGGAACAGCAGATGTTCATCCCTGCTTCTTTCCACTTTTATGCTTACCTTAAAAAAAACTCACAACCACCATGGAAAAAAAATTTGTTTGGTAATGCATGAGCAAATTGCCCATATCCTTCCCATCCAGTGCATCACTCCTGCTTTCAGTGACATACTCTGTGATTTGCAGATGGCTACCAAAATCCATTTGGATCTAATCGAGTCCAGTGTGAAAGCTCCTGGGTGTCTGGAAGTGGTTGGAATTATCATATAAATGCCATCTGTGAGTGCTGAGCAAACCAGCCCATCCCTCTGTGTGGGTCTGTGATGTGGCTGCCAGCGTCCTGGTGCATCAAATTACAGTGGTGTCACCGCTGACAGTCAGTCAGTGGCGCTTCATGGGTCTGGGGTAAAAGTGAGGGTGGAATATATGACAAAATGACTGGTTCTCTCACAGCTTATAGTTAGATTAGAAGTTCACAGCAGGTCTGTTTGCATTCGGGTAATTTCATACTTTGACGGCCGTTTATTGGTTACACAAATCAGGAGCTCATTTTCACAGAGGGGTATTTATCGATTATGCTGTCAGGCTGGATGATGACCTCTCTAGGAGGCCATTACAGCTTTATCCATTTGAATGCTGATACCATAATATTTGCTTTTTATATCGGAGTGACACAGTTGCCTTTGTGTTCACATTTCGAGCCTGGCTGCTGATGGATCAAATGCTACAAGCATGTTTGTTTCTGAGCTAGTTCAAACAGCTCTGTTCATCATGATGGATGTTTTTTTGTTGTTGTTGCTTTGGAAGCAGGCAGATCATTGTGATGTTTCAGGGAAGCAAAGAGTAGTGATTAGATACTTTAAGAGCTGCAATCATTTCGCTGATCTAATGTTAACCAAACATGTTCCCTGTTTGTCTCAATTAGAGATGAAAGCAGAAACTCCTTTTTGGTGAAACTTCTTTGTTTATTCATCTCTTTACAAATTCTTAAAGTTACCACTGAACTATGACAGGTAGTGCCCATTTAAAAAATTTAAAGTGTGTAATTTTGGCCAGTTTAAGACAGTTATCGTATTTCAGGCAACTGTTGACCAGAATCAAAAGTTTGTTGAACCACCTTTTTCTGCAACCTTATCTTCATTTTCATCTCTACCGGTTTTGTATATAGAGAGACTAACATTTTATCTCCATAGATCTTTGCAAATTAGCCTAGACTCAGCTTTAATATGTATGAACTCTTGAAATACAAATCTTTGTTGAAGCCCTCTTTATTTACAATTCTTTGGACCAACTGTTATCTGTCCTTAAGACCCAATGCAACAACGTTGCAGAAGCAAATATGGAATCACTTTGAGCTTTTTATTACTCTTTTTTGTGGTTTTTATGGCATATATTGTACTTTGAAAGCTAATCTTAAACCCTCAGGGCAACTAAGCGCATCACCTTGTGATTGAGTTAGTTAGCAAAGGTTTACCATAAATGGGGAAAAAACAGCCACTTATCCAGTTCCTCTTTATTAAATTAAATTCATGAATTTTCACAATGATATAAATAATTTAAAAAAAGATGGTCAATTTTATAAAATATGTAATCGAATTTAATTCAATATTATTTATTTGTTTATGTCTCCTGCAGCAAGCTATACCTGATTATTCAATGCTCAGATGCCTGTTAGTTAAAGAGCTAACAAGATTAAGAATAACTTGGTTTGTCTTTTGTATGCACACACACACACACACACACCCCCACACACCCACACACCCACACACACACCCCAACAAACAAATACAGGAAGATGAAAAGCTTTATTATTCGCTGTCAGCAGGTTGTAAACAGTTAATGAAAGTACCATGAATGACATTTTGTCTGTGAAGCTAGTTTTGTGTTTACTTTTTTGGATTCTTCTTTTTCAGAAAGAAAATTATTTTCCCTGCAGCTGTCATTTGGGACTTTATTTGAAGTTTTTTTTTTTTTTAGTCCTCTTCAACAAGAACAAGGATGATAAACAAACAATTGATAGAGAGGATGATCACCGCTTGGTAAACCTGACTGCCAAACTGAACAGATCATAAAAATAAAATGAACCTTTACTTTACCAGCATTCACAGTGGGACTTTTGAGCAGATGGGGCACTCAGTCCACCCCGAATAGTTTCCATTCTAGTTAAATAAAATGAATAGAGTTTTTAAAAAGTTGACCAGTAAATAGAGTGGAAATCCAAACAGTTACCAGCAAAAGGTATTATCCTTTTCCTGTGATCTGGATTATATTGCAGATGGAGTGCCTAACCTTAAGCCTTTGTGTTTAGAGGACAGCGCCACAAATCATCACTTGATCAGAAATTGTTTTGTTCTGCAGCCCACATCACTGTATTGTTCATGTTCCTGGAATGTGAATAAGAGTCCTTGGACTGCAAAGCCTCCTACCCAAATCCTCCTGAGTAACAATGCAAGCTGCAAGGAGATAATTAATTTATTTTCTCTTTTCGTTTTTTGCCAAATCTGATTACTTTGAGGCAAAGCTTTACTAGAGATGCCGACTCAAAAACAAGTGCCGTTTGGAGAAGTTTCCATCAACCGTTCCAACAGTTATTTTCCTCTCTTTTAGACATCCATAACTATTCAGCTGAATGCAACATCTAATAACATTCAGTGGGAGCATCAATAATTTAGTGAGAAAGCTGGCAATAACACCTTTTTAGAATTAATGCCTTTTGTTCAATAAAATAAAAGTGGAAATTGTATTGATATATTTTTTACAGTAACTGAACCACAGGAAGCACAGTGGTAAGTATTAAAAAAAACTCAAAAAAGTAAGATTTATGGCTAAAGCATCAATTCCTATCAAGCAGAAAAGTAATTATTTACATCAACACAGTTATTGCTCATCATGAAAAAACAGTTAAACATATTAAAGGAATCAAAGAAAGCATAATTTTCCTTTCTACATATTTTTTATAAAATAATTATTAAAGCCTCTTTTTAGGAACATTATCCAGACTGTGGCATGTTATTTGACTCATTTTGATAAGATAACAGTCTGTGTGTTGTTACAGGGTTCGGAAGAAGATGAGCAGAAGCTGATAAAGTCCACCTCCCTGTTAGAGAGCCAACACCACCACCTGCTGCACTGTCTGGAGAAAACTACAGTGAGAACGCCTCTCTGTTTTACTTTTAAACACTCACTCAAGTGTTTATTCACACCTTGTTCAGTAACAGGTTGTTAAATAATTAAGCTGAAAGTACATATTTATTATTAAAAAAATTAGAAGGCATACAGTTCAGCTGCATTGCAGACTTTTCTCACTGTGACAGGCGATGAACAGTTTTTGTTCATGTAATGGTACCTTGTTGGAAGTGTTGACACTGACTGACTGACGCTGGGAGCGTTGATCTAAAAAAAGACTTGAGGGAGTTTTGCTGCTGTTAGATACGTCTATCACTTTGACAGTACAGTTAACCCACTCGCTGAATCTGTGTCGAAGTCAGTCAGAAGCAGAAAAGAAAGTGTTGGCAGAAATACTTCAAAATGTTTGACAGTGAACATTTGATACAGCGAGACTGTCGGAAAAGAAAAAGTGGTAGGAACTTACGCTGTGCAGCAAGAAATGTGTGTAATGTGCATGTTATCAGTGGTTGCTGAGGGAAAAGAATAGAAAACCAACAAAGTTTTGTAATTCAGAATTTTTTTAGCTGGGGAAGCTGCATAAGATGTACCAAGAGTGACACAAACAAAAACAAAAGAAATCTGTAAGGGGGCAAACACTTTTTCTATACTTTATGTCAAACAGCCAAAATAATAAGCTAAAAAATATTTTAGAGGAGAGTCATTCTAAAAGTTTCCATTCCAAAATAAACTACATATAACATTGTGCTCTGCTTTGGTTTTTTCTGGAACCGTTGTGTCTTTTTCAGGCCCATGAGTTTGTGGATGAGCAGGTGTACGAGCAGAACTGTTTGGAAACAGCGCTGCAGACCTATCCATCACACAGTCCCTCAATAGCCAGCCACGACAGTCCTGCGGCGACCTGCTGCGGCGCTAGTGGAAAGAAAAATACTCCACTGCCCAATGCCAACCTGCCCCTTGCGAACCCAGTCCCATCACACCGGGGCCCGCTGCAGGAGCTCAGCGCTCTTCACATACAGAGCGCTGACCCACTGTCACACACAAGCAGGTGAAATTGAGCAGAAAAAGCTTGAAAGTGTCAGCAGGGTTTTAAGTCTGAGGATGTTGAGTCAACTGTGTCACTTGTGGTAACTGGCCATGAAGACCTCACTTTTGTAAATTTGAGGGTTTTTTTTTTTAATTCACTCCATCAAAAGTTTATTTTATGCAACAACATTAATTGGCCATAATAAATTATTGGAAAGTTGTATAGGTAATATATATTGCAAAGAGATGCTAAATTGAGAACATTAGTAAGAGACTTTTTAAATATCTGAAAAACTGTAATTTATTAATATTGGAGTTGTGACAGAACTTATGTGTCAGCGTTAATATTTATTCTGTGCCTTTAATTTTAGAGAATAGGTTTAGAGTGCCATTAATTTTATAAACAGGACTTATGTAAAACATAAATGCATATCTGGGTAGGTGAAAGAATGACTATTAGGTCTTTACTCCAAAAAAAGATAAGCGAAGGGTTGTGATTGCAAAACAATCCACTAGAGGACACTCTTTAGCTGCTTATAATGCAACCTTACTGAATGTTGATTCTGAAGCATCTGGAAACAACAGCAACCTTCAAAATAGGAAAATAGAAAATAGGATGTTCTCCTAATAGGAGAGGCGGGATTGGCTTAAAAATATATGTTAGTTAACCTTTATGTTACCAGTATAAAACCTCATTGGGATTAAAAACTTATTTTTCAACAAAAAAGATTTCACTTGAAGCAGCAATAAATACGACACAAAAAGTTATACACATAAAAGAAATGACAGAAATGAAAGAAAGATAAATATCCTTGAATCCACCTCAAGAACTTTAAGGTTGTATGGAAAAACCACTTGATGAGATAAATTCAACAAGCAGTTGAAAATTTTACATATATATTATGACTATCTATACTAAGTTTATGTGAGTTTTTAGATTATATATATATATATATATATATATATATATATATAAGAATTTTTTTTTTTTTATCAAACACATTACATTTAAAGTTCAATAAAAATTAAAACTTTAACTCACCAACTGAACTCTGCAACAGTCACTCATGGTCTCTTTTTCTTTCTTCTCTAAAAGCCGCTCAAACCTCAATCTGAGAACAGATGAGAGCAAAAGGATCAACTGCAAAAGCGGCCGCATCACCACGGCCATCATCAGCCTCCCTACGCCTCCCGCTTTGGCGCCTGACGCCGACGGCCTCCACGGGCCGCCGCAGAGAAGGCCGCCGCCGCCTCTTGGTCATCCGGCGGCTCCCAGCATCCAGACCACAACAAGCTCTGCTGGTACCAACATCGTCAAAGTCTCAGCTTTGTGATTCCCAGCCGGGCTGATGTCACTCAGCAGGAGGCAGAGAACGGACAGAGGAGGTAACACAACAGCTGTTGTTGAATCCACTGTGTCCCCTGATCACAGGGACGGCGATCAAAGAGCTGTGCTCCAGAACTGAGGAGAAATCACTCATGGACTTTAGAAATTTGAACTGAGAATGTCGCACTTGTCATTTTGTGTATGTACTGTAGATATGGAGAGACTTGCTGCATTTCTAATAGTTTCTTAAATCAGATGTCTTACCGGTAAAAAAGAAATTTTAAAAAAGAACAAAAGATGTGCAGTTAGAGCCTCAGCACAGGCTGACACAAGCTAAGTTTAAAATGAAATCATCACAATGATATTTGCTGACTTTAAATATCAAAGACAGATAAAGATGTTGATTGTGTTTATTGTAATTTTATTGCTCTTGTTTGTGCTTTGTGTTGTTGTGTTAAAGTACTTTTGGCCTCAAAGATGTATTAGAAGTTTTCTTTATTCTTTCAATTCACATTCCCCATGGCTGCTGACTGTTTTAGTTGCCTTGGATTGGACTTTTTCAAACTCAAGGAAATGTCTAAGAAAGTGTTACAGTATCCATTGATGGGGGAAAAACTGTTCATCCCTTAACCAATTTCCTCTATTTTTCATTCTAAACAAATTTTACTCATGATAACGTGAGTAACGTGAGTAAATATGAAAAGCAATTGCCACCTTAGTCTATTTACTGTTAGATTCAGCCTTGGCAGCAACAACTGCTATGAAGCTTTGAGTCTTTTACATCGCTATGGAGAAACTTCAACCTGTTGTTCATTTATGAAATTCAACTGCACTGGAGCATCTCAATTGGATTTAAGTTTGGATTTTGACTAGGCCACACAAAAGCTTTTATTTTGTTGGGGTTTTTTGAACAATCCAGCTCCAGAGTGAGATTGAGCTTAAGGCTGCAAAATTTTCTGAAAGAAAACATCTTTTTGACATCCATTACGGTGAGTCAGTGAGGTCTTGAAGTGGCACAGAAGAAACTGAAGAAATCCATAAAAGGGACAATACCTTTCCTCAACAGCATAGCTCTTTTTGATGAAAATTTTATATATTTTTAAGAAAAGGGTTGAGGTGGATATTGGGCACAAACATTTTAAAGTTTTATAATGCTGTGGTTGCAATTAGTCATTCAAGTAAACACTGTAGTTATAAAATAACTAATGATGTATGAAGTTTTGAAAGAGAAGCATATGTTTATGTGATTTATACCCTTACATAAATATCTCAAATTCAGATTACAGATCTATTAATATCATCCAACTTAAATCAAAGAAAAAATTATTTCTAAAACATTTAAAAGGAAATTATGGACATCAAAAGGTTCATTATTACTTCTGTAGGATTTCTTTTCAGTACCTTACAAGCAAGTTTATCTCAAACAAACAAGAACATCCACCAAAAACATTCAGACTCTTTTTTTTTTTATTTCATTTTTGCAGTGACACAAAGGATGAATTTTGTGACTTCGGCATTTCTTTTGTTATATGTTTCTCTAATGTGCTAAAAACTTGAGAAGCTCTTAAGTTTTAAGACTATCTACAGAGTAGCTGTTCAGTTCTCTTTCTTATGCTGGATGTCTAATTCTGGACAAAGTCATGACTATTAATGAAGTATTCTCGACTAATTAGTGCTTAGATTTTATTTCACGTTGATCGCTTTTTGTTATCGAGCCATTTACATTCTGGGCTTTGTGCTCCATCATGCTTTAGAATGCAGAGATCACCAAAATGTGCCTGGGCTGCAGGAGGGATTAGTCATGGAGAACATTTTAATAATACTCTTTATTCATGATAGTACCTTCAGGAGGTTTGGAAGAAAGTCCACTTCCCTGCATGGCAAGCGCCACACGAATGGATCGTCAAGATGCTTCCATGTCAGCACAATACAGTAATTGTGGTGGCTTTCATTGAGCTTACAAGTTTCCCAAATAATTTGTAGTAGTACTAAGTACTACTGTGTAAAGATCCACTTACCCTCACTTGCTGATGGTGTTTGATGAGCTCTGCGCTCTGCATTTTCGTAACACACCTTCAAAGAGGAGATGGTTCTGGTGCTTTTGGTCACTTATGGCTGTCCTGAAGTCTTCTTGATTACTAGTGCACTTCTCACACTACAGTTTCAGAAAACAATTCTTTCAATTATTCCTACATGTAGCAATATTTTAAAGCAGAGGAAAGAAGGAACATGCTGTTTGTTGGAGGTAACAATTGGTAACGCAGTAAGACAATGGTTTCAATCACTCATCTTCCCTTCTGTCGCAATGATGCTATTGACTAGACTGATCAGAGAATTACGACTCTGTCATAAGTTTACACATGCTCACAAGATGACTGTTCATCACAAAAGCTGAACATTTGTGTCACTGCAAGAACTTTTTGCCATGCAAAACTATAACATAAATGTTTATGTTAAAGCCTAATGTGTTATTTTCTGGTCTATGTTAGGATTTTTTTTCCTTCTACAGCAGCTGAACGGCTAAAAGATTGAACATTAAATCTTACAGAAAAATTAACAACTGGGAAAGAGGAGACTCAAGTTAAAATTCACTCCTTGCCTTCACCTAGTTTTTCTTTCATTTCAACTTGTTAATAAGAAATTCTCCAAGTGCAGCAGGTCAAAGATATCAATGCTGGTAATGCTGCAAAAAGCCGATAACTCTGGAGGAGGGAGAATTTGTTTTAACAATATCAAACATATAAAGAGGCTGATTTATAATCTGAAGGATGACAGCACAGAAGTATTACAACACAGGAAGAAAATGACTAAAAATTCCTGGATTGTTCCATATCAACATGCTGCATAATGATGATCATTTGAGCTGTTGTTTAAGCTAATTTGTGAATATTTGCCAACTGTGATGCAGTTATTTGTTTCAAAAAGTGTGTTAATTCACCTTCATGTTTGCTTGGTTTGCAGTAGAAAATGCTGCTTTAATTATTTAATGTATTGAATCAAACATGAAGTAAAAGTGTTTTTGCAGTGTTGGTGTATTTTATGTTAATTTTCTGTGTTTCGCCTCATCATAGATGAAATTTGTGCCAAAACTGACCACTTTTCTATCTTCTGTACAAAAGAAAAAAAACAAAGCAAAGTTCTTCTGCCACTTTGAACAATATTAAAAGTCCTTTAAATATGTTTTATCTTGACATTGTTAATGTTTAAAATATTAAGTGTCAGTTGAGTCATGACATTTATAAACGATCACAACTGGAACAAAATCTTCATATTAAGGCTTTTTGTAACATCTTGCATCACTTTCAACAGTTTAAGGGGAAAGTGCCGTCCTCATGTTAAAGTGATTAATAATATTCATCCTTCTCTGATAGATTAACCTTTAAACGCATCATTTGGTCACTTTTTAAAAGTCTTGGCACTCCTGTTTGTGTTTTTCTTATAATTTTTCCTTTCAAACTTAGCTTTTCTGTCCTTTTGGTGTGTATACAAGATTGTGTCTGTTTGTTTGTTTAACAGCTTTGAAGTGCCAGAGAAAAATTAAAATCTGTCACAGAAATCAAACCTCGATTTTCTTCGCCTGTCACATTCTTTCAGCAATTCACAGAGCTTGATATAGTGGAATTATATTTTTCATTGTCATTTATGATTAAAGTTGATAATCCCACCCAAATAAAAACTTTATTTGTGCTCTGACTTTGATGAATGCAATAAATAAATCCAGCTAATCTATTCTAGAAAAGATCCTGTTCAAATTTCTTTGTCATCAACTTTATCAACATGTAAAATAAACAGGATAGGGGAAAAAAATGTTACTTTCACTTTTACTACAACTGTTGATCGCAATCATTTCTTTATGTTTAATTTTATTTTTTAAATGTAGGTTTGAAGAGGGAGGTCTCCTACCATATCTGGTGACTCTGGATAAATTGTTCATGTTGTCCATAGAGTCAAATGAAAAAATCTCAATTTATTCAAATTCATTGAGGAAATACCTGTCTCAAACAAAGCTGGATGAGGACTTTAGTTTATTTGAAAGCTTTTGACACATCCTTACCAGGGCTGAAAATTAAGGATGACGAACACGCTCCGGAAACAGAGCAGATGAACTTACAAACAGAAGAAAAATGTAACCGCAGTAACTCATACCTGGTAATATGATGCACCAGGTCCGAGGCACGTTATGTTTCTGAAACTCTTTCATGTGTTGAACCAGGTGTATTGACTATGCGCTCTCTCAGCCACATGTGTGACTCTGATGATATCTTTGCAGCCTAAGCCCTGTTATTAGTGGCTGTCTGGCAGACATCATCACACGCAGGAGGAGATGACTCAAACACAGAGTTAGGTCAGCTGAGAGGCAAACACGCACATGTCAGGCTGCTTTAAGCAAATCAGTTTTATTACCAAGGAGAAGCAGCTCAAGGAGCATGTCAGATAGGGAAAACATGGTGTTCTGTTTTAGTCATTTGCTGTATAATCTGTCATTATATACATATAATGTATAAATAAGTTTGGTAACCGCAAAAAAATATGGAATGTAATTTGTTTTGATCTTTATGTGTTTCATGTTGAATAGTTTAAATATGTTTGCTTTATTATTTGACTGTTCTGTCTCAAGTTACATTAGAATTTATTCAAGATAAAATTATAAAACCATTTGTTTCCCAGCAAACATCTGTCCTTTGACATAATTGTTGGAAAATTAGACTTCTATAAGGGTTATAAGAGGGACAGACATGTAAAAAGCTTTATAGATTGGATATAAAATTAAATAAGTTTATGCTAAGAAATTGAACAATTTGCTTATTGTTAGCTCTGTAGTAAGTAAAATAAACCTTTAGATGGCAGCACAGTAACAGCTTTGGTAGAAAGAACCATTCTTAATGTTAACTGATTGGAGTTAACTAACACCTGATTCCACAGAATCAAATCTGAAAACTTTGCAATTGCTATTTTCAAATTCAGAAGAGTATACGACACGGCAATAATCAATCAGAAGGAATTCTGGGAATTAGTAATAAAAAATAACAGAGTTACATACATCTTTTTCAAAACATTACCGGACAAACTTTATTTCCTTTAAACTTAAACTATGTATTACACAAATAATCACAATTACAAACCCTTTCATTACAATGTGGCAGACCTTTATGTGGGAAACATTTTTATAAAAGCCGGTTAGCCCTCAAAGCTAAAAGATCTCAACCTTTTCTCTGTCTGATCCGTGAGCTCTATACTGTAGTGTGGTTTTGTCCCTGGTTAGATAAATCAATCATAACATCAAATTTACAGTGCTTTAAAGATAAAATGTACAATTTTGTTCTTCTTCTTTTACATAACAATTGGTGAATTATGTGGTAATGAAATAAGAACAAAAGGCCTGTCAGTTTGTCCGTTCTGTTGTGCATTTCTACCTGTGTTTTCACCTGTCAGACATTACATTATTACAGTATTTGATACTCATGTCCAAACTATGATTGTACGTCATCCTGTTCATAGAGGATACGCTTTATCATGGCTTCTCTCTGAAAAGCATAAAATGAAAAGAAATGACATAACACAGTATATATATATATATATGTGTGTGTGTGTGTGTGGGTGTGGGGGGGGGTGTGTGTGTGTGTGTGTTTTATGAAACTCTATTATCTAGCTCTGTTTCTTTACATCAATTTTTTTAAATAATTAAATCAGGAATCACTTATGATGAATCTCAAAATTAACTTCTCAAACTGATCAGTTTGTCAACATGGAGTGATTTACTTTTGCTAAATGCATTATACTCAGAGCCGATGCCAATCGCATTACTAGTGAAGAAACCAGTAACAGGTTTTAAATTCCTCTTTTAGTTTTGTTTAATGTCAAAATACACAGGATGTGCGTAGGTTTACAAAGGTATAATGACTTCAAAATCCAGACTCTCCCCCAACAGTATGGTTTCACTGTAAAGTACAATTAAGCTTTGACACTTCTTAGTCCAGTTTTGGCCTGAACACAAAAATCTTACTCTGAATGAGACACAATAAGGATTATAAAGTCATCTCAAGTCAGACAGTTGCTGCTGCTGCTCACTCTGTTCCAGTATCAACGCTGAGCGATCTGAAAGCATGTTTCCGCCATCCAGGGCGGTGGACATGCTGACAGCTGGGAGGAAGTGAAGGGGAAAGATCCTGGACAAGAGACAGCTGCAGGTTGGGGTCTCAGCTAGGCTGAAACTATTCTATGAATCACAGTGAAACTTGTCTGAAGACACAACGCTGAGATGTGTCATCATCTCAGTGTTGACTTAAAGAAAACACCATGCCTGGCCTCAGTTTTAACACCTTCAGTGTTTATTTTTGAATACCAGTCAGAACTATTTATTCAGAGTTTTATACTATAAACATTTGTCAGTCTACAAGTGGTTAAAAATTCAATCTGCAAATGGGAGAAAAGACCTTTGATAAACAAGAAATCCAAAGTACTTCAGTTTTCTGTGTCATTCAACTGACAGACATTGAATGTTTGATTACCTGAGGATCATTATAGTTCAAGACCTTTGCTTAAATAAACACTTATTCAATTTTGTTTCATCAATAGAGTTTATTTTTGACCCTTTAGCTCAGGCGGAAAGGGAAACTACGTAGTTGTTTAGAAGAAAATTGTTTTCTGAAATATGCTGTAAACATTGTTCATGTCTTTCTCTTGTAATACTTCCTGAAGGAATTGGGTTCAAAGTTTGAATAAATAAAGTGAAAAAAATGCTTCCTGTTTCTGGAAGACAGTGTTTTCTTGCAGCTTTGCGGTAAATAGGTTATGTGCTGATCACAATCTTGTTCTATTCACCTGCATAGATCACACCTCTTTTCTCTATAAGCTACTTTTATTTTTCTAGAAAGCTTGTTCCTTGTTTCTGCAGCTTCTATCTAAAAGGGTGACCATTTTGTTTAAACTTTAGTGATATCTTTATCCATTTTTAATGTCCTAATAATTATTCTGCAGGAAGAAGACCCTTTGACAGGTTTTCTTCCAGGATTATCCTGTGTTTAGCTGCATCCATCTTCTTATGAGATCTGACCATATTCTCCTTCCTTGCTAAAGAATGGCATCCCTTCAGCATGATGCAACAACCACCATGTTTCACCACAAGGATGTTGTTTGGAGGGCGATGTGTTGACTTGAGTTTGTACCACACATTGTGTTTCACAATATATAGGAAGTTCAATACTGGTCTGATTTGGCCAGAGCACTTTCGTCCACATGCACACACCCATTCAATAAATTAGAATATGTTTGAAAAGCACATTTATGTTGTCACTACGTGAAACACATTCTACGGATTAATTACATAGAGATTGCTTGAAAGCATTTATTTCTGTCAATTATGATGCTTTTCCACTTACAGCAAATGTAAATATGACATTTAGAATCAGACCCATAAAACCTGACTATATTCTGTATAAAAATGATTGTATTCTGTCTGCCCTATTTGAATTGTTTTAAACTGTAAATTGAATTTCTCATGGCTTTCAGCCAACAATTGTTTTCCTCTTGCCACTTTTCCAAAGAGAAGAAGAGATTCATAGAATCGTTATTAAATTCACCCACCTGAGCTGTGAATCTCTGCTGCTCCTCCAGAGTTACTTCGGGTTTCAGATAAAAAGAGGGTTTTAATGTTTGCATGGCAGTGTATTTTACCTGGTTGGATTATTTAGGCATTTTTCCCTCTCAGCGTTTTTCAGGGTAAACCGGACAGGTCAACTCCCCTATTAAACATCTCTTTGGCATTTTTAATTCCAGACAGTCCGCTGCTGATTTCAAATATCTCTGCACAGGGAAATAGCTCCTCAGACATGTTCGAGCTGGTGAAGCATTTTATCTGACACTTATAAATTAAAAAATAACAAATCTCTTTGAGATGTTTAATAGGGAAGATTAATATGCTGCCAATGCAATCTTTTCAGCTGACAGGGTGACGATAAACATCTTCCAGACTGCCCGTCCTGCATATACAATTCTTTCTTCCCCGCCATTAAAATCTCAAATCCAAGCTAGTGAAACAGAAGCTCCAGGATCAGGTGTTTCCCTTTAGAGTCTGCAGAGAAAGTGGCCAGGAAACTGTCCCTATAGCTCCTTTTATGACAGTTATTCTGGAAACATCCTCCTTTAATTTCCTACACCAACAGAGTCAGCAGAATCTGTAAATCTATAATTACATAGCATATTTTTATTTGATTAAAATATTTCCAGAGGGTTTTAATTTTTCTACTTAAAGCTCCCTAAAATCTGTATAAACTACAGAGGATAAATCTGCTCGCCAATGATAAATGATGGATTTCTGGTTCATCCTGGTTTGAATGAGACTCGCTCTGCTCTCAGAGGCTCTCTCATTGGAGGGAACTGAATGGGTAACGTAAGCGGCTGTCTTGAATGGTAAAATATGAGAGGAGGAGGAGAAACCGAAACAGGAGATACACAGAGACTGGCAGAGGGAGACCATCAGCTTTACAGCAGGAGAGGAGGAACGGACCATCGCAGCCATAACACGGACGGACCTCATTATTATCTTTTGGAGTAAACACATTTTCGTCATCAGCGGCCATCGCGTCATTACGCACATTCCTCAGCAGGATTTGCGCATTTTTAATTCCAGACAGTCCGCTGCTGATTTCAAATATCTCTGCACAGGGAAATAGCTCCTCAGACATGTTCGAGCTGGTGAAGCATTTTATCTGACACTTATAAATTAAAAAATAACAAA
>CAEFZY010016715.1:0-86761 GCA_903066815.1 Brachyrhaphis roseni
TAGATAGATAGATAGATAGATAGATAGATAGATAGATAGATAGATAGATAGATAGATAGATAGATAGATAGATAGATGTTAATAATTTATGTTAAACTTGCCTTTTTTGCATTGCAGGAAAGTTCACATCACCAGATCAACACTTGAGTGCCTAAATGGAGACTATGAGGTAGAGCCTGGAAATGGCCATGAAAGGAACGCCTTTCTCCAGAAGCATGAAATAGAAACTTTCTTTATTGTGCCATCTCACCGACGGAAGGTATTTTCTATTTGGAATGACTGATTAATATTGTGCAATGCATGTTTTGTTTTACTATGAGCTATTATTGAGACCCTGTTTTTAGTTGCAAACAATTAGAACCTCCAATATAGCTTAGAAAAGCATGTACACTATGTCAGAGCACACTGGAACTTTAGCGGTCATTATTGTTGTGCCAAGATCTACAAACTAATGTACTCTTCAACTTGAACTAGGATTTTCTCAGTACATGTGTTAGTTTTGATTCATGTAATGCATTTTGCTAGATTATAAAGAAAAGAAACACAGCCAGTGGCATCCATCATCTCAAATTTGCACACTTGGACAAACTTAAAGAGAAATACACATAACTCCAACAGATGTGCCACAAGCAGGGAATTTCAATTCTCTGTTCAACTCTCCCCTTTTTTCAGCTTCAATGTATCATTCTACTTTCTTCATATCCCAGGATTTTTTCCTCTCTTTGCAATATAAGAGACTTTACTAATCTGATTAATGTAGCTAATGACTTAGCTTCATAAAAGTAATGGCTCAGGCAAAGATATGCTCAAACTGTGGTGTTCGATAGACTGCCTCTACTGCAGGGACGGATCTCAAACAAAACATATAGATTATGTTGCAAATCCCAGTAGCGCTTCCTCAAACCCTTTAATGCACTTAATCTTTTTCACATTTTCTAAAACAGGTTTGAGGTCAGTTGTCCTAAAATTAAAAAAAGAGGTCCTATGGGATTAGACTGCCTCAGGTTAACCACTTCTAAGCTCTGTGATAAAGATTGCATGTGTGTCTGTATGCTCTGTGGTTGTCTATGAGTTCTAGTCATAGACTTGCACATAGTCAAGATTTTACTGCAGGGTTTTGTGACTTAATCCTTGTCCTCATTCTGGTGACAGATATTTCCAGGATTGATTCTTTCGGATATAAAGCCTGCCAAAAAGATGAAGTTCAAAACCGTTTGCTACTTACTGGTGCAACTCATGCACTGCAGGAAGATGTTCAAGGCTGAGATTCCGTTCTCCAATGTCATGAACTGTGAGGATGGCGATAAGGTAATAAAACTGCTTTGGGTTGACTTATTGGTGAATTCTTCACAATATATTTTTTTATTTCATTGTCATAGATCAATAATTCTCTCAATAAAATTTAGATATATAAGTATATGTTTAATGAAACTTGTTCATTATTTTATGCCATAAGTACTTAATTTCTGTCAGTTGTAGTCTGAAAATTGCTAAGAAGAAATACAATGATTGTATAAAATATAGCAGGAAAGTTTATATGATGCATTTGAAAAGAATTAGCCATTTAACTTGCTGACCACCTCATTCCTACACCTCATTGCTAGATCTGGTCTGGCATTTTTACACATAAACAAGAGACAGCAGCCTCACTTCTGTCAGTCTGCCACAGGGCAGATGTGGCTAAAATGTTTGTTATCACCATCAATGTACTTTTAAATGGACATAAGTAATTAAAATAAACAACCGATCGGAATACAAATGTGTCATTTAAACACCCCAATCAGTATATTCTGATCGGAAAGCATATGTATTTAAACCTGCTGTAGCACAACAAAGACATTAGTCTTTGACTTAGGTTCAATGCCCAATTCTCTCTAAACTTCTCTGGCTGCTGAAGACACATAGACACAATGTGATGCTTTTAATGATAAACTTAAGTATCAATGTTCTCATTTGAAAGCATATCAGCTGCTCTTATTTACTCTTGACTCTTATTTATCTCTGTTTTTAATATGATAATAATGAAGTACTGGGTAGAATAAACAGTGCAGCAGTGTATTTGTTAAGTGATTTTTTATTTATTTATTTTTTTGCTTCATTCCAGCGGAGGGCCATGCGAACAGCTCCACAAAAGCTGAGGAACCGCTCCAATGCTAACCAGGCTAACTTGATCCAGAGCAGTCCTAGAACCAGGGTCAACCGCTACATTGGCCGGCTGATTGAGGCCCGCCAAACGGAGTCCGACACAGCAGACCTCAACTTCCTCACACTCATGTATAAGTGCTCTGAGCGGGAGCAGAGGGTGAGGCATTCAACATACTATCTAGATTGAGAATTAGTAGAGCCTAGAGCCTCTGTTTATGTCTTGATATCTTGTTTCCAGTAAAGGTATATATTTTTTGTCATAATCAAAAGCTGACTTTAGTTCTCCAGGGAATCTGAAAGTTCTGAAAATATCTTTTTCTTCTGGCTACTTAAATTTTAGTTATTTTCATATTTCTAAGAGAAAACATTTTGATAGTATAAAAAAAATACATATAAACTAATTGAAGAAACAAACCTTAATGTTTAGACATACTTCAGCTCCCTTTAAGTAAAAATGTATTCTGGTTACTTTAGTGGAATCTATTCTACTAAACAGGTGCATTTACTATATAAAAAATGGAGATTAAACTATTTCATGGGGAAATAATTATGTATTTTTACCCTAATAAGAGCTTTTACCTGAAATTAAATGAATTAGTTTAATTAAACAAAAACATACGTATATTCAAAAATACTTTGTAAATCATTAACAGCATTTATTCCTATGTCACAATTTTTTTTAATCTCTTTCCTAACTTCAATCATTTAATCCTGTCCGGTCTTTTACATTAGTACCACCAGGTTCCTGATGAGTACTTCACCAGCGCAGTGGTTCTATCTCTGATCCTAGCAGCCTTGTTTGGAATTGTTTATCTTCTCATCATACCACAGTATGTTCATCAGATAATATTTGTTCTTCTCATGAAACCTTTTACATTCTCTAAGCATCATTAACTTATTTTGCTTATCGGTGTTTTTTTGTTTGTTTGTCATTGAATTCAGGGGCACAGTTGTACTTGTCCTTCTCGTCTTCTGCATCTGTTTCCTTGTAGCTTGTATTATGTACCTGCATATCACGAGAGTACAGGTAAACTCAGATCCTGTTTTAGCTTTTATGTAGGTTGTTTAAATTTGTTTTTCACACTTCTTTCTAATATACTGATTGTCTTCTGTTATTATTAGTTTAAGTTGTTGTTTAATATTTTATAACTGTTCTATTCTATAATATGCCATATCATCTTAGTTTTTGTTTCCTTGATGAAGATTAATAGCAGTATATAAAATATAAGCATGCTGGTCTCTGGTGATGATTTAATGTCTTTGTCTCTTTTTTTTCTTACATTCAGTGTTTTCCGGGGTGCCTGACCATTCAGATTCGAACTGCTCTCTGTCTTCTAATAGTGCTTTTAATTTACGCTGTGGCCCAGGCTTGTGTTGTAAGTCCCTAAAGGAATATTCAAAATGTGACATTAGATTTGAGGTTTTTTCTTTTATAGGTTTTAGAGAAATATAAGCTGCTCTTTAGTGTTTCTTTCAAGAAATGCCTTGCTTACTTCAGCAAGACATGGACAAGCCACATTTATCTGTTTTCAAAAGTGAAACTACTTGTATTCTTAGATTTATGTTGCTTTTCATTTGATATTTCTTATGCAAAGTGCAGACAGTATTGATAGTATTTGCAGTTTAGAATAATGTTCTCAAGTATAACTCATATATTGTGTAAATTTATGCATTCTTTGTCTCTATTCATAGGTGGGTTGTATGCCCTGGATGTGGGGAAGTGCCAATACAAACAGTTCCATTATCATCATTGATGTAGACAGGGGAGCCAACCGGACCATGGCCGAGCTGCCCTGTGATGGGGCCCGCTATGCTTTTCTTTCCTGTGTAGTGGGCACCCTCACATTAGCGCTTTTCCTGCGAGTATCCTGGTTGCCAAAGATGGCGTTGATGCTCCTTTTGGGAGTGCTGTACATCACTGTGCTGGAGCTCAGTGGCTTTCGCAAGACTGCGGGGTAAGGTTCAAAGCATGTCATACATTAAACATTAAACATCTACTCATATATATATATATATATACATATAAATATATATATAGTTTAGTGCTTATTTATTTTGCATTGATGAAATGAGCTCTGGACTGGCTTCATTTACAGCATACCTTGGGACATGTTTACTATTTCAACTTGGCAATAATGGTTTTAAATGCAAAATCACAACAAGCTTTCCAAGTAATCACTTTATATAACACTATGTAATGAATGGATGGACAATGTGAACACATGGATTAACTTTTTCTTTTAAAAAAAAAACAAACAAAAAAAGAAACATCAAATAGGAAAACTAAAAAGCACTTTCTTTTTTCAAAAGGCAGTTTGACCTTTCTATTATGGTAAATGTTACATTTTAACAGTCCTAAAAGTAATTTAAAGGGATGTACAACTCTTCTTGCATATCGAGTTAAATTTTAAGCTACTGAATAGTAACTTTGATAAATGGTAAAAGAGTGAAACTAAATTTTTAAATATCTCTGTGTGACATTATGTCTAAGAACTGACAGTAAGATTTAAATTCATAGCCTGCTGCTTTGCAGTCTTATTAACAAAATGGATAGCATATATTTGTTAGAGAATATTTATTTCAGTCATTAAAAAATGACATCTTGATTTGCAGCAAACCACTGGAGTCTTGACATAAATTTGAGGATGGGAAAAACAAGATTTGTGGGCATCCTTACAACAATGCATGTACAGCTTAATGGGGAAATGATGTTCTACGAGTTGTGTGGGTCATTCCATCATCACATTGCCTTAAATGCTAAATGTTATTCTTTGTTTGCTCAATACAGGAAGTGCACAGATAAACAAGATTTGCAGGAGCATTTACAGTATGTGTACTGTGATGTATGTGTGTAGAGGAGTTGTTGCTTGTCTTCAGCCCACACACTCTTTCATTTTCCACCCTTCGAAGCAGCACACATGCTTATTAGTTCCAAATCAGAAGCCTGAAAGGACAATGTGGGTTGGATGATGGGACCACATTAGTTCAGAGTGGAGGGGCTTGGACAATATTATTGGAGCTAAGACCAGAAATTTGTTTGAAGAAAATTCTGGCTCAAGTTTAGAATGAGTTTTCTTTTTGTGTACTATATATTATTGATGTGCAATTACAACCAAATACATTATCTGCATGACAATTCATGTTGATAAATTTAATAAGTAAATCAAATTAATCCTGACTTATGATCTCTCTCTCTTAGCGCTGTGGTGGGTCCAGTCAACCCTCCTGTGTTGTTTTCTTTGTGGTCTGGTCTATTGCTAACTTCTGTGTTGGTCTCTTCCACAGTGGGGGGTCTTTCCACATCCGGGGTTATGAGCCCATCCTGTCTCTGTTGCTCTTTGTCAGTGCCCTGGCCCTCCACTCCAGACAACTTGACCTCAAGCTGCGCTTGGACTTCCTTTGGGCTGTACAGGTTTGGAAGAGTGTACCTATGTGCAAAGAGTAACGGACTGTGCATGTTTTGAGGCATACATTTGTGAATTTTAATCAAAGTTTAAGCACAAGTGCCATATTTATGTCATTTCAGATTTATTATATTAGGTAAAATGAGGGGTTTCAGTGCTACTGTCAGCAACCAGTTCTTTTTTTTTTTTTTTTTTGGTAAAAACAAGAGCAAGAACATTTTATTGGCCTTGTTTCACTTGGAATCATTTACTCCCGTATGTGCACACTGTGTCATTAAAGTTCCAACTATTAAATCTAAAACTTAAACTGTTTTTGACCTTTTAAATAGCTGCTGCTAATTTTGAATTGGGGTTTTTATGAGAAGGCTTTTTACTGACCCCATGTGGTAAAAATGTGAAAAAGACTCAGGCATTCTCTGCTCGTTTGTTTTGTGCATGCTGCCAGGCGGAGGAGGAACGAGACGGGATGGAGAAAGTAAAGCTGGACAACAGGAGGATTCTCTTCAATCTACTGCCTGCCCATGTGGCTCAACACTTCTTAATGTCAAACCCCAGAAACATGGTGAGCCATGCTAATAAACAGGCATGCAGGCAGACTGACCAACAGGTAGATGAAAATAGAGGAAACAAGACAAATAATAAAGACGCAAAGGGACATCTTTTTTTTTTCTTTTACGGGGTTCTGTGTTTTTTATTAGGATCTGTACTATCAGTCCTACGCCCAAGTTGGTGTCCTGTTCGCCTCGATTCCAAACTTTAATGATTTCTACATTGAACTGGATGGCAACAACATGGGAGTGGAGTGCCTGAGGCTGCTAAATGAAATCATTGCTGACTTTGATGAGGTACGTTTCTCATCTCATGATTTACTTGACTTTTTGTTGCTTGAATGTGGTTTTCATTCTAATATTTATTGCTAAAAAATGCATTTTGCAGCTTATGGACAAGGAGTGCTATAAAGACATCGAGAAAATCAAAACTATTGGCAGTACATACATGGCAGCTGTTGGGCTTGTCCCCACCATTGGCACCAAGGTGGCTGTTTAACTGTCTTTCTTTGGGCTTTTTTCCCTGAATGTTTAAGAGTTTGTTTGGACTTTCAAAAGAAAATGTCTGTATTGGAAGTATTAGTTCCCTTACCTGTTGTGGAAGGAGGTCATATTGCAGGAAATCGGTAGAAAAATTGTGAAAGACTCACAACTAATCAAGTTTGGGGTAATATTAACTAACTACACTTTCAGAACAGGACATTGTTGCTATTTGAAGCCAGTTTCCCATCTAAACAACATCTGTGTTACTACACAAAATCACATTGGCAAAGGCTGTAGACCATATTCTTATCTGGGAAGACAATTTCAAGATTTGGATAATTACAAGGTTGTACCAATGTTGATGTTGGACAAATGATAGCCTGATGCAAAATCCAAAAGTTTAATCTGCTCTTGGCAAAGTCAGGGCAGATTGTCACAGCTGATGCAATACAAATATTAATTTAGCTTAGTAACTCAGAGGTATATTGGATTGGAAACTTAATACATGGGAATATAACGTTATGCCTGTCAAACATCAACACTTTCAGTTGGAGCTGATATTAATTGTAACATGAAAGAAAAGAAGAATCTGTCTGATTTTATATTAGCCTTCCATTAGCATATGGCATCTTTCTACCACAAGTAATGGATTTGTGGATTCTGTTAATAACTTTGTACAACCTCACCTTAATATTGGAGACACATTTGTATGCAGAGCCTTACTATTTCTCTGTTCTATAGGCCAAAAAATCGGTTTATGACCATTTGAGCACAATCGCAGACTACGCCATAGAAATGTTTGACGTGTTGGATGAAATCAACTACCAATCGTACAATGAATTTGTCCTCAGAGTGGGTAAGTGGACCCGCAAAATGAATCTGAGTAGGAATACTAAGGTTATTTGGTATAAATTCTGTTGTTCATTTGGACAGGTATCAATGTTGGTCCAGTAGTTGCTGGGGTGATTGGAGCACGGCGACCACAGTATGACATCTGGGGTAATACAGTGAACGTGGCCAGTCGGATGGACAGCACGGGTGTACCAGGAAAAATTCAGGTAGATAAAACACTAATTGGTACATTGTATTTTACCTGTATAAGTAATATACAATGCATAACAGATATCAATCACAAGTTCTATATCAAATGCAAGCTTTGTATTTATCGCATATCTCTAAATCATGCATTTCTAAATAAAAGTGTAGCTAAATACCAGACTTATTTTTAGTTCATTTTCTGTAGTTTTGTTTGAAATTGTTTAATAGACCTGAACCAGAATCCAATTTAAGTTGAGCATTAATTTCCAACGAGTGTGTATTTTTTTTAAAAGAAATGGTAAAGCTCAATGTTTTTGTTTTCCAGGTGACCGAAGAGGTATATCGGATGCTGAATAGCAACTATGATTTAGTCTGCCGTGGTAAAGTCAGTGTAAAAGGTAAAGGTGAGATGCTGACATACTTTCTGGAAGGTAAAGTGCAGGGTATTGGCACTGCAACCACTTCATCGGTGATGCGTTCCACCAGCCTGGCACGCCGCATCCATTCCTGTGGCAAGACAAGCGTGCCGACCCATCTGGGCAGCGTCTCCTCTGCTGCCAGCCTGGCTGCTCAAGCCAGCATGGGTGGCAACTTTCAGACGAGCTCTGCCAACATTAGCAACAGCCAAGCAACATGCCTTCCTTCACCCTGTGTGCTAGGTGAAGTGGAAGATGAAGACGATGTAGAGGTGACAGAGATTCAAATCGAGGCTGTGGCAGCCATTGCAGATGTAGCAGTGTAGGAGGAACGACAGGACAGTTTCAAATGCAGCAGGAAAACCTGGAGAAGTCAGGGCTGTCCACGGATTTCTCATACATCCTAGGATCCTGACATAACCCAAGATGTTTTCGGTCAGGATAACGTGCTGAAGTATTATAAAACTGACAATCAAACTTGCTTTCAGAGATTTTCTTAACTGATTGCCTCTATTCAGAGTTGAGATTTGAAGGGAAGAAAGATGCACTGAACTGCTCAACTTTCTATGAACATTGCTATACCAGATGATTAGATTTGTGGTGTTCTCGGGTTCCTGTGCAGGTATATCCAGGTAATGTGTGCAACCTTGTTTTATATGAAGTACATATTCACATGTACAAGGAATATGTGTATTGATACCCAGAAAAAGACTGATCATGCATTTGCTTTTGCACTGTCTTTCTGATTATGCCAAGGATATATTGCATTATTTACAGACAAAACAGTTTATTTATATTTTGGTGTATGAAGGCATGCATGTTTATAATTATAAGTGTGTGTATGCATGTGTGTTCAGTTTGAAATTGTAACAAAACAGCACAAAATCCTTTTTGTACTCACCTTTCACCGGATGAAGCTGGCTTTTTATGAAATACGGCAGTTTATCTTAGTGCATGATTTTTTTAAAATGTCAAGAGCCATAAGTGATGATACTCTGCTCGAGAGGAAAAACCAAAGTAATGATTTTAAGTTTTAGAAATTTCACAGAGATGGGATCTTGCACTTGTTACTTTCAAACATTATTAACCAATTTAAAAAGTGTCTTGTCTTGATATCACCTGGATTCACAGAGTCTAAAGTAAATGTTATGCGTATGAAAACAGCATACGCTGATGGGGGCTGTTTTCACGGTCGGTATGCACTAAAAGAGCTAGAAGGAGTGAAAAAGGGTAGTTGAATGTTGAATGCGTGCTGCCACAGAAACTAGTTCATGCCAAAATGAGAAGGTTCACTAAAAAAACACTACACAGAACACCAATAAGCACACATGAACGTACAGTGCCTTGAAAATTTATTCATACCACTTGAACATTTCCGTATTTTGTCACATTACAGCCACATACTTTAATGGATTTTAATAAGATTTTATGTGAAAGACCAGCTCAAAAAGTAGAGCATAGCTCTGAAGTGGAGTAAAAAAATCATTTCAGTGTATTTATATAGCATCAATCACAGAAACAATACTAGTTTTACGTTCCTGCTCTTCTATGAAGGACACATCTGTGGAGTTCATCACTAAAAGCTGCTCTGTCAACAGTATCTCCCACCTAAGCTGTGGATCTCTGCAGCCCATCAAGACTCACCATGGGCTTTTTTGTTTCTTCTGAATAATCTTCTTGCACATCTTTCAATTCAGATAGATGACAGAAGCTTGGCTTCTTTTGTTATATTGGATTCTTTCCAATTTTTGGCAGATGGACTGAGAAGTGCATCACCAGATGTTCAAAGTTTGGAATATTTGTTCTAAAATCTAGCCCTTCTTTAAATTTTTCCACAACTTTATTGCTGGTTTTTCTATTGTGTTTGTTGGTTTCTGCTTGCCCACTAATGCTCACAAACAAACCTCTGATGCTTCTCAGTAATGCCCTACTTTGTGATGGTCTAGAAAATCCTAAAAAATGGACATTGATGTTTGTGATTGTTATATGAGAAAATGTGAAAATCCAAGGGGTACAGCTACTTTAACAAGGCACTGTAGACTAATGGGATAAGGATGGCATTCATCCATTCAGAAGGGAGCACTTACATGGTAATAAGCACACCACTTCTATAAATGCATGACCTTTAAGTGTTTTAAATCCTTAGTCTGTGTACATTACCTTATTTTCTAGAGGCTGCAGAAACTTCGGTGCCGTGTCTATAGCTGCTAATGTTTTTCTTCAGGCTTATACATTACTGTACAACTGCTTTTCAGCATAATAAAGCTAGAGTTTAAGAATAACATTAAGCACATATCTCTCAGATGCAGTTTCATAAATATGAGGCATGTCAGATATCTTTATAGCCTGTATCTTTAAGTGCATAGACATCTTCACTTGATATGGAAAAGTGTGAATACATCACGTCTCAAGTTTTTTGCCTTACTCAATAAGCTTACAGTGATTGCAACTTGCCTTTTTAGATTTATTCACTTTGATATGCAGATCATAATCTTTTTTTGTAAATAGCCAAAACCTGTAAACTATGTTGTATCTTGTACAGTGTAAAGTTATTGAATATTTTGTAATAAAGACAATATTGGTGCATAAAATATGACAGCGCTTTGTGAATTTTAAGAAATGAAACAACTTCTGTCTGACAGTATAAAATGGAAATGTTATGACTAGCAGTGTAAAGGAGGACCTTTTTTATTTTTTAAGGAGCAATTCTTAGTGTTACCCAATAGAGTTTCTTTGCTGAAACAACCAAACAACATGCAGTGACCAAACAGCTTTGTGTGTGAATCTTTCCTTGTTAGTCACACTCAATAGATTTTTATGCTACACATTCTATTCTCTTCACGTAATTGGTTTTAAAATAACAGTTTTTGGCTTACGTAGCTGAATGCAGACAGTAAATGTTTTGTGGGAGCACCTTGGCAAGCTAAGAGCCAGATGAATATCATCACGTCTTACGCCAAAAATTGTTTTCCCAGCACTGATGCAAAGTTTGTGTAGAGTTCACTCGGTGTAACAGATAAGTCAACAAACACGTACCTTGTGCAATATTTGACAGATAGTACAGCATGGGGGTTGTTATTGGTTTGCAGAGGAATTTAACTAATTCTGGTCAGTTGTCAATGACCTGTTAACTGCTCTACAGAGGTCTTAGCATGAAATACTAAAAATTACAACAGTTAAAGCAAATTATGAATAATCTGGAGAAAACAAAATGAAGATCAACATATACTAATGTTTTTGACATGCTAAATATAGGATAAATAAGGCAAGACATTTTTTGTTGTTTTATGAGTGCATTATGATTACATTTTAAGATATGAAATAAAAAATCTTCAAGACAAATAGAATTTAATCACCATCTTTCCATACATTACAGACAGATCCAGACCTTGAAGGATAGAACACAATAGGGCTGGGTTAGGTTTTTGACACCATGCTATGGGTGACTGATACTAATTATTGATATAAATACACCTGGGTGGTTTTTTTGGTTTTTTTTTTAATAACCCATAAACTGGATTATTGGGTTTGGTATTAGGTTGAATCAATTATTTTTAACCTTCCGGCGGTCTTAAGAGATGGGGTCATCTAGACCCATCTAGGTTTTTTTTTTACTCTGTGTGTGGTCTGGTGGGGTCACATTGACCATGTGTGTGCTTCTATATATATATATTTTTTGTGTGGTTTCTGACACTGATGATCTGACGGGACAACCCCCCCTGCTTCACCTTTGATATTTTCTGCGCTCCTTCTGAGAATTGTGCTAACACTAGGGTTAAAGGGTTAAAGATCAATTTCCTCTACCTTCTTTACAGTTGCAAGGCTCTATGAAGATTGTGTGCAGATGAAGTTAGTCAGTTTTAATCCGATGTCTCTAAATAAAGTCTCTAGCAGCCTTGAAAGTCACCAAGTTACTAAGCAGTCCACTTCAGTGAATTTTAATCTTTGCATGAATTCAAATAAGTTGTGGATAAGGTCGAAGCAGTTTAGGGCAGCTTAGGTTATATAATAATTTCCCAAGATTTCCATATCTCGTGAAGCACTGTAAATGGAAAGTGTATGCCTCAACTACAAATTTACTAATACATGTTTTTCTTTTTTTTGTGACAAGATGAGCTTCAGCCAGAGATACAAAGGCCCACGGTTACTCTGGAAGAGCTGCAGAGGTCCATTGCTCAGCTAGAAGACTCAAAAAATTATTCTGCTTCAAAACAGAAGCTTCTGGTAATAGAGCCACAGTGGAAACCCTTGCTGAAACTAAAACAAAAAGACGAGTGATAATATGTGATTCAAGGTGTGTCAAGCAGAGTGTGTGACATCGAAAGCAAACAATGAAAACTAATTTTATTTGTATAAAACTAAAACTTGTGACAGTTTTTAAATGTACTGCTGTGAAAGCTGGAAGATTCGTGTAGTTTTTAGATGGCAATAACCTGCTTTAGTTGTGGTCCTCATTTGAATAACTATTAGTCTGCCCATCAGGTAAGCTCTTTCTCTAAACTCACAAGTGATGTCTACTGCATGCAAAAATAGAGTGACTGCTTATAACAGCTCTGCAGAATGCTGCAACAAAAAAGTTCAATTATCCCTCTTTGAACATTGTAAGGTTACTGGTGCCAGATGGGTTAAGCAGAATATTTCAGCAATTGCTTCTGTTGGATTTTTGTTTGTTGGAGAGATCTCCCATCCCGTTAACTACTCACACCTGATTGCAATAATTAGCTAACAAAAAGAATCGTTCATTCCTCATATAGATCAGCCAGCTGCAGGGACACTATAAAAAACAAAATGTAAGTTTTACCTTCTCATGTAGAAAAGAAAACAAAGCAGCATTCAGAGAGCTGGTTGCTTGTTGTTCTGTGTTTTTAGCATCACATAATGCAGAAAATAGAAAAGGTGCAAGTTCTGGAGCCAATTCAAGAGGAGTCAGAGCAGGAAGATGAAACTGTGGGAAGAAAAGAAGAGGAAGAAAAGGAGGTGGAAAAAGAAGACGAGTTACCATTTCAAGTGGGTGTAGAGACAGAGGAGGCACTGGCAGAAAATGAAAGGGAAGAAGATGATGTTCCACTGATGGTTCGGAGACCAGGGAGGCGTTCTCGGAAATGGGAGAGTTTGATTCAGATTCAGTTCAACGAACAGACGAAAGAAACTGAAACCTCTTCAGTGTCTCATGCAAGCGCTCATTCTACTGATCTATGCGAAGATGCTACACCTCTGCCAGTGTTTGGGTATGAGAGGAGATTGAGTAGTAGGAGGCTGAGACTAAAGGCGAGATTAATTAAGCTCTTTATATTTGTGAGCTTTGACATCTTTGATTATAAAGATTTGGTTATCTTTCCAATGTCTTCTTTAAAGGAATCCAAAACTATGTGGCAAAAATATACAAAATCACATCAGCCAAAGAAGAGAAAGCGTTTAAGATACAATGAGGTGCAGGTATTAGAATTTATTTCTCAAGATTTTTATGCTGCTAAAAGTATCTTTTTTTGTGACAGTCCTATCTTATTTTATTTAAAGCAGGAGCCTTTTCCTCAGTGGCTTGTGAACCTGATGGTCGACATTGACGAGGCAACGACTCATCAACTGGTGGTTGAGTAACATTTGACTTGTGAGAAATACTACTGCTTGATGCAGAGTACAATTTTCAGCTATGTTTCCCTGTTAGGATTGCCTCTGCTGGACTGTAAATTTAGTTTGTGACATGGAAGCTCTTAAGTTTGATTTTTGTTTGGCACCATCAGGCACATTGCTAGTGTCTTAGTTTGCTTAGCACAAATTGTTTCTATTTGTGTAGCCAATTAATTGTTAAAATGTTGTAAGTATTAACAGATACTGCTTTAATTGCTACATTTACTGTGCTTTGTTTATGTTGTATTCTTTTTGGGACAAATGCGTGATGGTCGGCAAACACGGAGTACCTTGTGATGACTTATAAAAACATAGTCCATATCGGAATACATTTTCATAAACCCACAATTGGACCAAGTCTAAAAGGGAATAGGGGTAAATTGCAGGTTTGTATAGGTTAAACACTTGGATTAGGTAAAATCTTTTTTTGTTAATTATACCCATTTCTGTTTAAGAACAAAATATCAACAATTGTTTTTTTTGGGATCATTTTATGTGGTGATAACTCAAAGAACCACATAGTTATGAAGGGGAAGAAAGATGATGCATGATTGTCTAAATGTTTTAAAGATGGAATCTGAAAAGCATGGCCTTCAAGTCTATGAAATCCATATGATTACATTTCCACTAAGTGAAATCTAATTGCTCTGAGAAGTCATCTGATAAATCATGGGAATACCAATACTTGTAATTTTATCAGTATAAATACATCTGTTCTGTTAAAACCTCAGAGGTGTGTGCCAAAACAAATGACTTAAAGGTTACAACAATTTGGTACAAGACATAGAATGATTACTAGAGAACAGGTGTAGTAATTGAGAATAATGAATGGCTACAAAATGATTAAATCTTTCAAATTAGAGGGTAGTTTTCAAAAACGTCTTGCACAAAAAATTGTTTGGGGTCAGATTTGGTGTACAGCAAAAGATGACCGTAGGCTGACACATCTGTCAATTGTCACAGATTGTTTTTGGTAAATGCATCTATGAAAAAATATCCAATTATGGTCCTTTTTCTGTCGACAAACATGTGATTCTAGCAGACAAACCAATGTTGTCATGCTTATGCAACCCCTGAGAGGAGTGATCCTAGTTATCTGCTTGCATGATGGGATGAACCTTCACCAGCAAGCCCAAAGAGAAAAATAGTTTGTCATTGCCAAAACAATGTCACTGGACAATCGGTCAGCATTACTTCAAAAGATGGCAGCCATAACCATGTTGTCCCACAAACAGATTATTATAACCTTTGACTATCCCTTTAAAGTTTGGATGTGGAGGTTATTTAATATTTACTGGTTTATCAAAGCAGTAGTACTCAAAAAATGTGTTCAGGACATCAGCTGTAAAAGTAAAGCTTGAGCAGAGTTGTTTTTAAGTAAAATCTCTTTATGTTCCAGTGTCAATATTTACTGCAGACCTTGTAAGCATGGATCTGTGCACGTCACACAGGGTCACCCACTGTTTGTGCTACCTGTGTCAAAAATGTTTCATATATGTGGTCAATGATTAACTTCTCTAAAGGCCACATCTCCATACAAATATGAGTGCTTCACAGAAATCTCATAAGAAGAAAAGCTAGAGCTGTTTGGTGTACTTTTAAGAACCACAACTAAAAGCAATGCTTGAATTTTCTGAGAAGCTGACATTTGTTGTGGCAGTGGTTCTGGCCGTCATGGCTTTTGGGAGTTCATCCCCAGTGGTGGGTCCGGAGCCCATCCGCTGCGCTCCTTGTACGCAGCAGAAGCTGAGCAACTGTCCTGCAGTCTCTGCTGACTGCAAGCAAGTGCTGAGGGAGCCTGGCTGTGGTTGCTGCATGGCATGTGCTCTGGAGAAAGGTGCTTCCTGTGGTGTTCACACAGCCCACTGCGGTGAGGGGCTCCGCTGCACTCCTAGGCCGGGTGAGGCCAGACCTCTCCATGCCCTGACCAGAGGACAGGGAGTGTGCACCGATGACGAGGGACAAGGTAAGCTTCAGAGGGTTTTTTTTGTAATGTTTGCTAAGAAATGTCTTTTTTTTTTTTTTTCATAGCTTTAAAAGTAAAACAATTTCTGATGGAATACATTTTACAAAATTCCTTTAGAAGCAGGTGATGAAGTCCAAGAACATGACTCTGCGCACTACCTGTTAGGACTTAACCTACCCTCTGACCACCAAGACACTGCTGAGATGCATGAGAGCTTGAAAGCCAGAGTTAACGCCATCCGCAACAAACTGGTACAGCAGGTGAGAAATAATTAATGCAAGGGAGGTCCAGAGATAATTTTAAAAATGATAAGGGGTCTTAATGTTTTTTTTTTTTTTTTTTTTTTCTTTAAGGGTCCCTGTCATGTTGAACTGCACGCAGCACTGGACATGATCGCCAGCTCTCAGCAGCAATTAGGAGATAAGTTCACAACCTTTTATCTCCCGAATTGTGACAAACATGGCTACTACAAACCCAAGCAGGTAAGTTTGTGTTTTCAGGTTTTGTTGCCAGCACCCAAAAGGTATTTATTTTAGCTTACTGGGCAAATGAGACCGGTGCTTGTTTTCTGTTTCAGTGCGAGTCATCTCTGGTTGGACCACCTGTTCGCTGCTGGTGTGTTTCTTCTTGGAATGGGAAGAAGCTGCCAGGATCCAGCGACCTTCTTGCTGATGCCCAGTGCCAACAAGAAGTTACTCTCTAAGATATTAATTTACTGACATAAACATATGAAACTGTGTTGAATAACTTTACCTTTAAGTAAATATGTAAAAATAGCCTAATGAACAAAAAATGTTAAATCATGTCAGGTGAAAATGCCAACTATTTTATTAACATTATTTATTCTTTGATGTATCTCGAAGTTATCAGTGTATTTTTAAAAGCATGTTTGCAAGTTTTTGGCCAACTGAATAACTCCATTACTCAAAACAATAGGTCTGCAACTATTGTTAACAAAGTAAGTTTGATTAATTATAATTTCCAAAGACACAATAGGCCATTCATTTAAGCTGTTGACCATTTTCTGATTGACTGTTCACTTATTCAAAGGGGATTTTTAAAGTGGCACATTCTGGCTGAGCACAAATATAGAGAACTATCCAAGATGCTGTACGTTTTTGCATGCACTGCAAATTTTGTCTACCTCTCCTTGCGTCTGCAGGTTCTTTGACTATGATTAATGGTTGCATCTGTTGTATTTATTCATTTCTGTATATGAGTTTGATGTAAAAAAAAAAAACACACAGTACACTGGTTTGAGTGTTATTGATGAAGTACTGCTGTGCTGATATTGCATTTCTTAATGAAGCATTGTACATAATATTTCTAAATGTATATAATAAAACATATCATCAAGTTTAAATAGTTTTGAATGTTTCATTTTATGATCAGAAGAAAAACAAGAACCTGACCTAGTTTTTGCTGCCTTTATTAAGTAAAAATAGACTTCAATTGCTGGACTGTACATGCAAACATACTTCAGCTAAAAGAGAGCACAGAACAAAATCTCTGGCTTTATGAAAAATCAAAGATAACGGCAGAGGTCTTCATCACAACTATTCAGCTTATTCAGCTCATCAATCATAAAAATAATAGCCACAGTTGAGATTAAAAAAAAAAGTATTTCTTTCTGTGGCTTAAGATCCAGCATAAAACGCCTTTAATGCATTGTTGTGTCTGAGCTGCACAGTTCCATCATACTCCACTAGAAACAATGGAACTAATAACAGGCATTCATAGTAAGGCACTGCATGATTAGACTGAACAAGTTCATACATATATACATTTCATGGTCATCTCGTCCAGATACAAAATATCCGTTACAAATTACAAGCACACAAATAATGATTATACAACAAAATGTATGTACACATATGCAATGCCACATAATTGTGCGTAAATTGAAGCCCTAACCCAATCGCCATCTGTGACATGTTGGGGTGTGTGCGTGCGTGTGCAGGCGTGTGTGTGTTTCCTAATCAGTTTAAGGCATTCGAAATAAATTCTGAAGTGTGTAATTTTTCCAGGAGCTGTCCAGGTGGGAGTAAAAAATAAAAGAGCTTATCATCTGTTTGTAGCATAAATTCCAGGACTTTCCTCCTGATACACTTTCACTGCTCCCTTTGTTCTGTCTCGGTGAAAAAGGGTCCCACAGGCAACAGATAGAAACAGCAATTATCCATATATCAGCCAAGCCATCTCCTGACCTGTCCTCCAATATCCTTAGTGCCTCTATTTGTTTACAGTTCTTTTTGTTCACTCGAAAACTCCCTCCCTCCCCAGCCTGCTTTCCTCCTATCGGCTCTTGGAGTTGTAGCGCTGGACTTCTCGCTCCTTCCCATCAAGACCTGGCAGAGGCTGCCCACATTTGTCCACACTCCAACAGAAGCCTCGCTTTCTGCCTTTGGACGGACGGCACTGAAAGTATACAGAGACAAGTTGAAGGGAGACAAAAGAGTTGCAGGATGCCTTGGAAAAACAAAATGCAAAAAAGAATGTGGATTGCTCAAAGGCACTCTTAATAAAGAAAAACAGTATAGTTAAGCGGCATTAATGCTGAGACTGTGCTGAGTCCATGCAACCTTGGTCATCTGACATGCTGTGGTTTTTTCAGCTGCTTTTTCTACGGTCTATCTCCTGTTACAGACACGTATGGAGACCTTTAAGGTAAATAAAACCATGGTAAAATATTTACTTAGTCCCGTTTGTGAACAACTGTGAACCAAAATCTATTTTCAGATGCTGGTGGCCAGAACGAATCATCTGTTGCTGATTATACCCCGCAGCTCCAAATTATGGGTACTACAAATGACTTACAGAGTCTGTGGAGCTACCCAAGGGCTGTTATTTTACTGCCAATTTTACTAAAGGTCAACCTCCACTCCAGTAAAACATGCAGCCATTCATTTCAAGGGCTAAAGCAACTGTGCCACAGCTCCTAAGACTGTTAAGGCTGATCAGAAGGGAAACTATCCTCTTTTAGCTCAATATTTATGAAAAAAAAATGAACTCATATAATGCATTTCTGAAAAGCATTTGCTATTACTGCTAAATGATTAAGCAACAACAAATTCCAGTGAAGATTCATAATATAAAAGGGGTCAAAACTTGTATAATGTACAGATGAAAAATTTGTTTCTAGGATAAAATGTTTTTTGGCAGATTTAACAAAAAAACCAGTACACTTTTCCCAATGTCCCAATTAGACATTGGGAGGTTACCCTTATCAACCAGGTTTTTAAACACGCTTCAATTTTTTTTCATCATAACCTTCCTATAGTTTAAAGTAATTTAAGGAGATGCCAGAAAAAGTGACTAGAGTTTTGTTTGGATTTTTTTTTAACAGAATGTGGCACAGCCCAACACCTCTGCCAACCCGTTGCTGTCCACGGACAGCTTTTTTTTTCAATAATTATAGTCAACAAACAACCGGTTGTCTTGCACATGCCTGGAAAACTGCATTAAAGTTCATGCACATGATTTTTTAAATTTAATCTAAGCTTTTTTCCACCTTTTGCAGTGACTTTTACAGTGAGAGTCGGACTGCAGTGGTTCCACGTCTGTCCGTGTCATTTGCAGTGCACGGACTGATGCACTGCAGATGAACACAGGCAGCTTAGACACTGGCCATTACTTTAATAAGAAAGCATTAAGTTTCTGAACCAGGGTATGTTTAACTGGAACCACAGCCAAAGTCAAATGTCAAAACTGAGACCAAATGTTATTAGTTAATTTCAGTAATGTTAATAAAAGGCCAATGTTAGCCTAGAGCTAAAGGAAACTTTTCAGGACTAAAAAACAAGATGATTGAAGACTGCTCCTGACCGTGAGTCAGACCCAGAAGTAGAAGAAATGGAGCCTCCTGCACCACCATCAAGGTCTCAGGAGCGTTTTTTTAATGATAAGTCAACAACTAAATACTTGTCTTTTTCAGCAGCCATTGTGCAACATGTCCAGCAGTAAAACTAGCTGATCAAATGTGCTCCACTTGGGTTGCTAGGTGAGGGGGTGGGCTCAGCTGAGGTTACTAGGTAACAATGCCATGTCCTTCTATTTTAACTAATCAGGAGGTATTTGAAATGGCTCATTTTCCAGACAGCAAAAAAAAAAAAACACATTTACTTATTGCCAGAAAATAATGAGGAGATTGTCCAGTGCCTGGGCTATTTCAAGAAGCAGTAGAGACCCAAATGGAAGTATAAGGTCGTTCAAAAAGTGAACCTTGCATAAGAGGGCCCCTTTAAGTGAGATATTTCTTCACAAATAACTGATAAAGCTGTGAATGTTTTAGAACATTAAAGTGGTTTTCTCAGCCGAGTTGACCCATGTTGAAGAAACATATAATTGCTGGTGTCAGGAAGAACAGGAGCAACTACAGCGTATTTCGGTGATATCAGACTCGGATTAGGTATCAGCCTATGTCTACTGTCAAGTAATTCAGATCAAAATCCAAACAAATATCCTGATCGCTACTACTAATTATTAACATGTCAGATCACTTTATCAACATCTCATATCACTTTAGCATCAGCATAAATGATAGTTGTTTTAAAACATGGAATTACATCTTTTTATAGATTAAATAAAAATAATACAATGAACCTGTTGTATTTTTACTTAAAATTACCATGTCTTCAGAGTCTCATACCAGCCAATTGCAAGCAGTAACAAGATTTCAGATTATTTAAAAAAAAATTGCAAGTGTCTGAGTTAAACTACTCAAACTGAATGGTCTTCCAGTTGTAATGTGTGACGCATTAGCCTGCTTTTCATATGAGATGACTGCAGGTTTGGCGGAAGAAAATGGGGGTTGATGGAGTTGATGTGCAAAGAGATAATCTGTTTTGTTGATGCAGCGGCATTGGAGCCCCAAAAGTCTCCACGTGAATGCGTCAGTACTGCTCTTTTATTACAGCCTGATCGTGGGTCAACCATGTGAGGTGGGGACGGCTGCACTTCTATTTCTGTGTCTGCCTCTCAAAAGTCCAGCAATTATGGGGCGAGCACATGGGGTGCCAGTGGCCACCTTGACGTCTGTCTCCCTGGGAGGGGAGGTAAGACAGCCGTCGTCCCAGCCATCAGCTCTGCTGGGGTTTTGGCCCCTGTGGTTCATGTTTCCAGAGCCAGTGGCTATGGTCTGCCTCACTGGTGCGGTGCAGTGACGAAGCTCTAATAACTACTGATGTAAAACAAGAGGACAGAACAGAGGCTGTAATTGGGAGGCAGCAAACCTAAAGTTTGAGTCACTAGAGAGGAGCATTTAATCTCTATTAACTCAGCTTGTAGAAAAAAAAAAAAACAAATGCAAATTTTCACTGAGTGGTCTTTTAAAACTGGACAGATATTAAGCAAGCAGATTAATCAGGAATGAAACATGCTCACTGAATAAAAATGCAAATTATGTCTATCTGTACCTGCTTTTTCTTATAAAAGCCCTTTTTGTCACAGTTTGGGATGCGGAAGCCTCTGGGGTTGAGGATGTTCATAATTTTCAGGGTGCTGAGCATGCGCTCTATTTCTCTTCGACAGGGACCCTAAAATAATGGGGAAAAAAACATAAGTTTACTCTGTTGCACTGAAAAAATATAACAGTCCCAGGTTACAAAATATCCATGCAATTTGAGCAATTTATTTTGTGCAATTTTACCATGAATGGCTTTGTGAATAAACTAAACCTGAGTCACTTTGTTATACCCTGGGTTCAGCTATAATACCACAAAGAGGCAACGGATAAGAATTTAATTCATCTGACTTGAAGAAGCTTAACAGATTGCAAAGCTGCTTAGAACTCTTGCATGTAACACAAAGGACAGGATATAAATTGAATTCAAACATTTCAAAGATTGAGCCAAAAGGCTTGTTCTCAAGTCCAAGTACTTCAGTCACTAATCAGAGAAGCCAGTCAAAGCCCATTACAAGAGTGTGCTCACTTCTCTGGCCAAGGCAAGATCAAAATAGTAGCAGGGCTTCCCAACAGGCCCTCACATCAGCCAATCCATCATTTACTGGCTCTCGTAGCGCCCGGCACGCGGACGCCTTGTGGCCAAACAACCGCCTGACACAGGTCAGCCGCAGGGCCGTGGTACATGCTTGTTGCCATGTCACTCCGCTGTACCAGATCGTTGCCAACTGTCGGCACTGCTATCCAAAACATTTCATCACCCGCAGTGGGGAGAGAAAACACCAAAACACAGAGGAGAGGAGAAAAACATTCCTCCACTGTGTTCAGAAGTCAGAAAAATGTTTGCGGTACTCACATACTCAGGCTCCTGTTTGGTTTCTAGAGAGATGTTTAGTTGGTCTGTGATGACTGGTCCTGACAGATCCTCCGTCTTAAAGATCTGGGTTGCCTTCTGTTGGTCCCATCTGATGGCATTTGACTTTGCGGAGGACAGGACGGGGTGAAGTGAAGGTCTGGGAGGTGCAGGGTTACATGAAGTTTCAAGATCTGGACTGGATGGCTTCTCCTTCTTATCCTTTGCCTCTGTGTTGTCTGCCATTGTTTTAGAACAGTGTGGTTATTTGCAAGACAGAACACAAAGAGATTCGTGATATAGGGTTAACCTTTACTTAAGTTTTCTTATGCACTAATTTAGATAATTCATGTCCAAAAAAGAAAAAGACCTAATTAAAACTGCAATTTGAAAATCTTCTTTGGGACTTGAAAATTATTATGGGGAATTTGATAAATTGGACAAGTAAAACTTGAGGTGAAGAGCCATATTTCCCCACTTAGCACAAATGCAGATATTGCTACAATTATATTATAATTGTGATTTATTTTTAATTTATTGTCATTTCTAATGTCAAATCAAACCTTGCCAAAGGTTTCTGCTACAGGAAACAGAAACCTTACAGAGCTGCCAACTCTTAGTTTCCTGGACAGAGCTTTTTGTTTTTTTTCAGTTTTTCACTCTGCCTGAATAAGACTCACTTAAACAAAAAAACACTTAAAAAACACAAAACCCTCACTCCATTCTGTTATATATAATGATTGTTCTTAACAATCGCAGATTATACAGCCTCTACTTTTTTGGCACTTATTTTATACTGATCAGATTGTATTATTTACAAATATTTGATTCTACCTCACCTAAGGAGCAAGGTAATTCTTCAAGATTTGGGCATAAAATAGAAAACAGTTTAATACATTTAGGTATGTAAAGTGATTAAAAATTTGTTAATTTGTTTGTTCTTATAAGATTCACAGGTAATCTTATAAAATGCTTCACAGAAAATTAAAGCGGGCCAAATACTAAGTGATGTCTGATATATAAAACAAAACAAATGTCAATGGCCATTACAAAGCTCTGATTAGACCAATTCTAAATGCAAGAGGAAGTTAATGGTTGAATCAAGTCAGCATTACAAGCACACTGTCCAAGACCAAAATGGTAAAATTATCTCCTATTTACACAAGTGAACAATTAAAAAAGTTTGTGTAAAGGCAAAGTGATACAAACACTTGATACAAACACTATCAGTTTTCAGATGTACCTAAAGACACAGTTGATGGAAAATAAAAAAAATTAAAATGCATTATAGTTTTTGCATCAAAGTGGCATCAAAACTGCCACCTAAATTACTGACATCTGGCTTTTGTTAGAATAATCATTCATACAGTTAATGTTTAATGGCATAGTTGGCAATTTCCAGTGCAACGGTTAATGTTTCATTTCTTTTCTTAGTTTAGCTGTAGAAAATTGTTGCTCAATTGCTGCTTAATGCTTGAGTTATTTAAGGAAGTCAAATTGGGCAACTCAGATGGTTTAAATAAGCAGTATGGCTTAATGCTGCCAACACGAAGCTGACAAAAACGTAGCTGCTAAATTATCTGACCTAAAGAAAGAACAAATAACAAAAAACAAGACTTGTTCCTAGAAAAGAACCTTGAGGAACTCCTCTTGGAAAATAAACACTAAGGAGGTACATTGTTTTGTGTGGTGTTTGTCTCTCTTCTAGATAAAGATTTTGCAAAATAATTTATCCAACCTTCAAACTAGACAAATTCTGTGGTACTATATTGCTTTATTCTGTGAGTTCTCTGGCATACATTTTCATTATTTTTAATTCTGACCCCACCAGGACCTCCCATCTTATCTCACTCCCAGCTCTACACAAAAGTTGGCAAAAGTATGATTTTTTCCCTTCCCAGAGTGCAAGGGAAATGAATGCAGATTTAAAGTACTGAAGCAGAATTATCACCTGGCACTTCATTGACCGGATATGTAGGTGTGGGTCTGGCCGACGGCCGTCTGTTCGTCGCGTTTACGCAAACACCTCGACCCTCAAGCAGAGCCTGCAGAGGTTTCGTTTCACCTGGCTGATGCTGGCAGGTCAGTCCGGAGCTGCATCTCCCGGTGTACACTCCACACGGCTGGCCGAAGCTCAGGGCGCAAGTCATGCAGCAGCCACAGCCAGGTTCGCGGACTCTCTCGGCACATTCCTTGGGTAAAGGCTTGCACAAAAGACGCGCTCTGGTGTCGCACGGCTCACACCTAATGACCGGCCCGCTCGCACCTGACCTGCGGGTGAGCGATGCCACAAGAAAAATCATGCGAAATGCTAGAAAATAGGAATCCATGGTGATGCGACAGAGAAAGGGAGTTGCAGAGAGGTGGCACACAGTCCCGCTGCGGCGAGTTTCCACTGGTCAGCTTCCCTCATCCACATCTAGCTGGCGGACAAAACATCTCAATATATAGACCCCAATGACTGTAGTCACACCCCCGAAAGGCTTGTGGCGCACTGCTGAATAACTTCGACTTCGCTTATACTGGACAGTGTACGAGCTGTTTGCTTAGGTTTTAGACATCGAAATAAAGAATTTTCATCTACAACTTGTCTTTCCAATATTCCGCTGCCACAGCGTATAAGCAGTTTTGTTCATCTCTCTCTCTCTTATTAAGTAGAATGCCTCGTCATAAATCGCTAATCAATAATACGGTAATGTTTTTTTTGTTCGCTTGTTTTTTTTTTTTTTGTTTTTTTTTTTTTTTTTTTTTTTTTTTTTTTTTTTTTTTTTTTTTTTAGTAATTAAGTACAACAAATGCTAAATAAAATATGCAACACACCTCAGAAGCGTCCACGCCGGGTCCATGCTTTAACCATTCTTGACTATGGGGGCGCAAATGTGCCACAAATTATGTAACATTTTAAACATGACAAAATAATTTGCATTAACACATTTATATAAGTACATAGTAGCATTGCATGAATAAATATTTTTGATTCAGCATTCAGCCTTCTGAATGCTGAACACATCATAAATTGTCTGTTGTGCACAGCCCTCCTCAAGTGTCACTGAAGATTTTCCAGTAAATTTAGATGACTGGCCTGCTCGCAGCTGTTTGATTTGACTGCAGTCATTTGTCCATTTGCTTTCTCTCTCCTCACTCTTTCTTATCAACTTCCATTTTCCTTTTCCTGAGCTACAAGGAGCCAGTGTAGGGATCTGGGGTGATCTGGTCCTGGTTTTTCAGAACATAAGTAGCAGCATTTTGAATCACCTGCAGTTGTCTGACAGACTTTTTTTTAGGTAGACTTGAGAAGTCACTATTTCACTAACCGATGAAACGCATGTATGAGTTTCTTCAGATCTTGCTAGGACATTAGTCCTTTAATCCTGAAAATATTTTTCAAGTGACAGAAGACTGACTTTGCAACTGTCTTCAGGTCTGAACCGTCAGACCTGTTTCAATTCCTTGATCAATCTTTACCCACAGATCCTGGCTATTAAATCCAAACTGTTAAAAAAATAATAAATATGGGAGATCATGGGAGATCTATACACACCATCAAGCTAATACAAATAAAAACTTAACTGGCTATTATTTATGTATGTAAAGTACAAACAAGTTATTTTATCTGTAATTAGGCAATTGAAACTCAAGTGTTTTCAGGATTTGGATCAACATGTGCTGCTGTAGGTTGACTCAGTTTTTCTGTTAATGTATTAAAATTTTTTATCAAGACAGTGCTAAAACAGATTCTGGATGAATTACAACAATATGACTAATGACTAAGAGAGTATACAACCCAAAATAAATAATTAAACCTAATCAATAAAAGCATTGAAAATGTTGCTCTTTAAAAGAATGGATTGCATTTTTTACACAGTTGAAATATAACATTCTTGCTTGGCATATTTTGCATTGCTGAGTTTCATAGCTATGATAGATATTTCAGTTCTTGACCAGAGAAGAGAAAACATACTTTAATCCAACACCACAGAGGAAATCAGACATGATTCGAGGTAGAGCATTCCATTCTTTTGTATTATGTTTCTTTATAATGTTAAAAAAATACACCTCATGTATTTGCTATTCACACATTAATCTATGAACCTGCTAAGATATGTGACATAGTTAGCTTAGTTCTGATCATTTGTCTGTGCTAAATAGCACATCTTAAAATAAGAGTGTGTACTGCACATGTAAGTGAGAAAATTCCAGGATGCATCCATGGCACTCTTTAGGGGCACTAGTAAATGATTACAGACATTTAACAGATGTCCCAAAAATTTCAATAGAAAAGCAAAACTAAGTTGAGGTGCACCATTAACATTTGACTTTAAAATTTCTTCAACGATAAAGTCAGATAAGTAGCCAACAAGTTCTGGCATACTGCCATCTGTTAACAGACAGGTCTACAGCAGAGCAGTGCTTGTGGAATGCCAAACATTTGTTTCATTTGCAAAAAAAAAAAAAAAAAAAGAGTGCTGATTTTTCTCCCTTTCCTACATTCTTAGCTCTTCTGAAAGAGGTCTCTCAGCCACCTGTGCATATTCAGCATAGCAAAGGAGAACAAGAGTAATGTAGTGGAGGAATGTCATCCTGCAGAGCAGCCACTCAATAAGAAGGGAGTGTGAAGAATGTGCTTTTGCAAACACAGGATATTACTGTACATGTGTTTAACATAACCTGCTGTCAAAAGCTGCACCGGCCAACCGCAACAGCTTGTCGAATCTTAAACCACTGTAATTTTCCACTTCTTTAAGATGATCTGGGTAAATCAGATATACATGCCTGGAGCTCTGTGAATTTGCTGAATTTGCTCCAGTAGCCAGACTGTCTTTCATGCTGTCAATTATTGTGCTGAGGTGCTCTGCTAAATATAAACTAGGTACATAAGAGTGCAGGGAAAATAAGTATTGACCACATTTATGGTTTTCTTTTCCAGTAAAAAATACAGCAACATTTATGTGGCATACAAAGAAATCTATAAAAAGTACTAACCCCTTTAGATGCTTTCCCCTTTTCACTGCTTTCACAAACCACAATCTACGAAATTAGGCCTTTTTGACATAAAAAGACAAAGCAAAAACACTTTAATTCTAAATTGAAAACTGAGTTCAACGATACTGATAGTTAAATAAGAACATGTGTCATAAAATAAGTTATTGCATACATAGTCACCCCCTTATGACTGACCTAATTCAACAGAGGCCCAGTCAGTTGGTACTGGTAGTCACAGAGTGAATGGAATGGAGATCACATGAGTGCAGTGAGAGTGTCTCAAGTGATTGTAAAGTAAAGACAGTAATGTCTGGAAGGTTCAATCATCCTCGCCATAATGGCAGCATGAAGACAAAAGTACACGGCAAGCAAATCAGAGAAAGTGATATTGAAACGAATACGTCAGGTGATGGATAGGAAAATAAAAATCTCTATGTACTAAACCGAAAAATGGAAGAAATACACATATATCTGACTCATCCAGGGCATCCTCACAAGCTGATTGACAAATTTCTTCCTTGGGAGCCAAAGATCCACCTACAAGATACTGATTTGAAGCAAAAAAAAAACCCAACAACAAACAAACTAAAATTAAAAAAGATAAAATATCCAAGGGGTTGAGTACTTTCTGTAGGAATTGTAAACAAATTATGATTATGTATCATGAAGTAGAATAAAACAGTAAGAAAAAGCTACTGAAAACAGGACAAAATAAGTTACTAAAAGCCTCATTAACGGCATGTAAAAAGGGTTCTTATTTTTCAGGTATTGTACAAGAAAATCTTCACAGTTTTACTGTAACATATCAATGATGGCAAATGCATTTCTTAACTTTGAAATATTTAGGCGAGCATGGTAGGGGGCACACTCCAGATTTCAAATGAACAATTTAACCTTAAACCAACTTTACTGTTTCTGTTATGGCAACAATGGACATCAGGATCAGCTACAGAATAACTTAAACACAAAAAATGTCAAAGATGCAAGAAATATCTGTGTTTTAAAACCAGTTGCATTGGTGTGTGTGTGTGGCATTGCATTTGATAAATTGTAAGGACTATTTTCCTAACAAGCACTATGCTGTGGGGGCCGACTGCACCTTCTGTAGCTCAAAGCCTGAGCCCCATTAGAAGAAAAGCTGTTTTTGGGTTAGGATAGACTACGGGGAATTAGGGTATCAGGGTTAGGGTTATCAGAGAAAATATCTGAATAAACGCAATTAATGAAAATTCAATGAAAAATCCTAATATGGGTAAAAACACAAACTGGCATGTGTGTGTGTGTGTGTGTTTGTGCATACCTTTTAATACAAATTAAACTTTTCCCCATTCTTGGAACCAGAGATGGCTGTGGAGGTCAGGTGTGTCTGCTTGGTGAGGGTGTGCAAATATACAGTGTATGGAGGTCTGTTGGAATAAAAAAGAACTGAAGGCCAACAGCCAGATCACATGACAATGTCTGGTCCATTGCTGTTATTTCTCTACCCCCTTCATAGTCCCATGACCGTCTTTCATATAATTGTTCCAGTCTGAAGGCCTTTTTGGGACACTTTCATTTTAGATGACTTGGAAGGAAGCATAAGTCTGCATTGTGATTAATACGATAATCTTTTCTCTTTGATTGTACTCTGACTGGCAGCCATACAGAACTTTAACAATTTTGTGATTATTAGAGGCCTGAGGCAACCTTTTATCCTATTCCAAGGTTGGTTAATCATTTTTTGGAGCGGTCTGGCTGTAGAAGTGCCATGGTCCCCATTTCTGGAGGCTTGGCCCCCTGAGGCACTCCTAAACTGTAATTAGGCCCAAGTGGAGGGGGAGTGTGAAGCCTCAGTGGAACTTCCAGCACCCAGCCAGATTGGGCTGAAAGTGGCGCCACTCTTTTTGTGCCTTGAATCCTCCCTCCATTCATCCAATTTACTAGTTCCTGTTAGACTCATATCAACATTTCAGGAATTTACACATATACTTTGTTGCTAGTCTGCATAACTATCATCATTTTGCTATGAAGATCACAATGAAAACAAGCATTACATAAAAACTGCTGTTACTGATTAAATATAATGTATGATTCTATTCATGTTTGATTTATCACTTTAATCCCTTCAAACATTTGTAAAACACAGCAGAAGTAAAACATAAAATGAAATATGGGACACTTTTATGCACTTCTCTACAGTCATGTATGTTTTTTTCTTCACATAAAAAAATGTACATTTTTCACATGCAAAAATGTGCAAAAAATAACATTTTGAAAGAAGACATCTGTTTTGCAGATGCAGGCCTCGCAGTGGTTCATCCATCTTGTAAGTGATGGTGATCTGTGTTTTGTTGCTGAAGTGGTGGGGAACAGACAGAAGTTAATCACAGTTGCTGTACTATAACCTGGTGCAGGCAGTCACAAATGTTTTGTAGTTCTTTAAAGGAATGAGTAATCTTTAACTTCACCTAGCATTTAAATGTTGCCCTTTAGCACGAAAACCATAAACCTTAGGTCCAGTAGTCTGTTAAGCATTTAGGCATTTTATTTGCTTCCATAATGGCTGCAGAAACTTAGTTAACCTCCGTATCCCTTTGTATCCATTAATGTACAATAATTCTTTCCCCTGAGAAGGAGTCTGTAGATTATATTGCTCTCTTTTACACAATTACTAGGCAACGTCCCCATTGGGACACATCCACAGCCACAGTGGAAAACACTAGGCCTGGGACCAATGAACTAAGTCATATTGCATCCTCTGTTTAGTGGGTCACATCTTTATGCTCAAAAGTCCAATATTATACAAATTCTATTGGTTTCAGAAACGATCTAGCTGTCATCTTCTATCCCTGTATTTTTATTTGAACAAAACCAAGCAGAGAGACCTCATTTTCTGCTTCTATCTCAGCGTGAACTTTCTATTTTTGTCTACCACCCTTTGTTCTGCTTCGAATGGGAGCTATTAGCCCTGACCTTTTAATTGCCCCCAAAAAATCCTGCATAACTCAATGCATGAGGAGTCACAATGGATGCTCTCAGCCCGATAAATAGGATCCCTAACCTCCACATTGGTGCCAAAACAAAACTTGGACAGACTGGTGAAAAGCTGGGAAGTTAATAGTAAAGTTGTTGTGACTAGAATACTGTATGTGACAGTCTTAATTAATGTTACTTAGAGGGCTTTTGCTAGGTCAGGATTCTCCTTATAATAGACGTCATCATACCGTAAACTGGCGTAAACTGCCTTTTCAGTGTTTATGTTCATTAACTTTCTCTTTTTTTTCTGATACTAACATTTCTTTTATGGTACTGGGTGTTTATTTCCAGTGCCAAATTTCTGATAGACGAGCAACTACTTGAGTTGGTGTCAAATTTTATTACTATAGTCATGCTTTTTGACCCATTACTTTTGAATCAAACATACGGCATTTTCACAACAACTGAAGGTAGCATAGTTACTTGATTTTAGTATAAAATGACACTATGTGCCTGGAAAAACACATAATAGTTTCTCTTCACACTGTTAAGTAAAAGGGGTTGAAAACATTCCCATACAAACCACACCTAACATAAATATATTTGTAAGAACAAATTTTGAAAGCCATGTATCATTTCTCTTCTTTACAATTATGCACCACTTTTTGTTAGTCTTTTACATTAAATGTCAAGTGTTTTTAATGTTGCATATGGGACTGACTGTATCTCTTACAGCTTGCACACACTGGTATTTGTAGAGTGCAACACTTCTGACATGTTCTTCTTTGCTCAAATGGTGTTATTTGTCATTCTGGACTTTCCCCACCTACTTTTATTTTAAGACCACTTTACTCTAAATAACAGAGGACGATGGGCTCAGAGTTCTCTGCAGTCACCACACCACACCTGGGCCTAAGCATCCTCCCAGCCCTCCCCGGGAATTCTTTCACCACCTGCAGAGAGGCATTAGTGAGGGAGGTGGGAGGAAGGAAAGTCCACCCTTTTAGAGCTTTTCCAGTCTTGAAGGTAGACTGCAATTTAATCCTTCCATAGCATTTTTAAAGCAACCTGTCCTGTATGGGCTTGTGCAAAAGGTAGGGCCCATATTTCACTGCACTTCTGACAGACGCTTTGGATAAGTGCATGTCATCTAATGTAGTACAAGTGTACATCTGTAAACCTCTTTAAAAGATGTGAAGGTTCAGGTCAGTGAGTAATAATCAGAAGTTGATTTCAACATTAAGAGGTACCTATAAAGTCCCCTTTCTCCTCAATGGCTCTGCTTATTCAGGTCTTGTAGCTGGTGTTGCTAGTGTCCTCTGCTGGCAGCAGAGATCATTTATTTCCAGTTATTATGTGATGATAGAACTTTTTTACAGTAGGCAACAAGGGTCATCTCAGCAGGAAAACATGTAAAATAGAAAACCTCAAATTAACATTCTTGATATCAACACTTTGACAGAACAGGAAGAATATTCCACATCTAAGAATGTTTTCTTTTAGCTGTCTTGTCAGTTTTGCCTCATATTGTACTCGTGCTCATCCTTCCCTTTGGCTGATCTCAGCAAAAGAGGTCAATTACTGTTTGTTTTTTCTTTTAGTGTCTATGAAAGCATGTTTTAAACTCTGATTGGCAGTGCTTTCATTTACAACTCTCTTTTGAATAACTTTATCTCTCACATGCAATCACATTTCTCCAGTTCAACTTGAAAAATTAACCCTTGGGCTACACCAATTTTCTCTAGCGTTTTGCTCATATGAAAGCCTAAAAAGAAGAAAGCCAAGGAAAAGAAATAAAGTAATGAAGCAAAGCTGCCTTCATCCATCTCTACGCTCTTATTCAATTAACAATACAAAAAACAACCAATTTCCTGCACCATTACTCATTAGCCTTGAACAGGAGGGTTCTCTGTCTACCTTACAACTGATTTTGCTAAAGAATGGTCTCTCTTACAACAGAAAAAATTCAGTGTTTATTTACATAACACATAAAAGGACATGACATCAATACAAAAAGAAGATGTACACATGTAACACATTATATGCAGACATTATAAAATAAGCATGAGGTACATGTATATATAGAGTTACATATATGTAAACATTTGGTCTTAAGTTCATACTATACTTTTGATCTGAATCTCAAAAGTCACACTTAAAGCCAAATATGTACATATGCTGTATAAAATAACTACCATTTTTTTCTTGCTGACATTATGTGAGTCCAGTCATTTCCCAGTTTATTTCGGTTTGCCAAATGCTAGAATATATTGAGAAATAAAATACTTTCCTCAAATTCAGACGCTTACCGTACATACAGTTTTATAGGGTTTGGTAACAGTGTCCTTTAAAATCTGTAGCTTGATTTTGAGTACCTCTATGCCCTTCTTATCTAATTTGATAAAATACTTTGGCTCATTGTCCATTTGGAAGATCAATTTGTGCTCTAACTTTAACTTCCCTGTGGATGTCCTGAGATGTTGCCTCAATATTTCCACAATACATTCTTTCATGATGCCTTTAACCTTGTGAAGACCACAAGGCCTTCCAGCAGCAAAACAGTCACAGAGCATGATGCTGCCACCTCCCTACATATCAGCTGTTAATGGTACATGAGGCCATGCAAAATTCTCACTTCTACCTTATAAATGTAACAATGATAAATGTTACAAACATCCCTATTTTGACACATGTTGTCATATATGTCTCCCATGGGAGACATATTTTGGTAATAAGTCTCCCATGGCTTTAGCAGTCACCTATTTTTTGAAGAACTAAAAATGTCACCTTCAGGTCTCTATACAAATGTTGTACATTGACTTACAAGAAACTTAAAAAGCTGGGACATTATCATCATTTGGGCTTTCCCAAATAGTTTATAAACATGGTAGTCTTGAACTATTTAAACATATGTATCTGAAGAAAGTAATAAAATCTTATATTTAAAAAATGGTAATATTCTGGCATTAAACAAATAGAAATAACTGAATTATCCATACTGACCTAACACAAGAAAACATTAGCTTGATTTAATGTTGGACAGTGAGAAAAACAGCTTCTTATGCAGTGCAGGAAAGTATCAGGTTTCAGGGGAAATCCATGCAACAGTACCAACAATTTTGTTGTGACTGTGGGTCTCTCTCTGGATTCAAATGATTATCCAAAGCAAAAAAAGGTATATTAAAACAGTCACTATCTCAAATACAATAGGCTTGGATAGTTACAAGTAATTTTTGCCCCCAAGGTGTATTGTATATGTCATTGACAGATGACTAATAAAGACTAAGTACACTTCCAACACTGAACTATATATTTCATTCATTTTAGTTTTAAAAGGTTAAAGTCTCCTCTAACGCTCTTCTTGCCCCCAATTTCAGCAGCCTGTTTCCTTTTTAAGTCAGAAAGACCTCAAATAAACTACAAGACTGTTTTTGGCCATAGTATTCCAGCAAAGAACAAAAAAACTAAAGCTGGAAATCTTGGTAGCTGATTTTGATAGGCATCAATCATCTTCTATCAAATAGTAATATACTCTTTTAACGAGTTTTTGCATGTATTATATATATATATTTTTTTTTTTAGGGTTTAGATGAAACAGCATCGTACATTGCCTATAAATTTAATACAAGAACACTCATAAAATCCCTAAAAAAAAAAAAAATCCAAGTGGTCATGTTCTAATATATCTTATGACAAAATAAAATACCTTAACACTTAAAAAAAAGACACTCCAATACAATTCATGCATACTGTACCCAAAAAAAGAAATACATATTGCATAGGTAAAATATTACAATATAAAATAAACATAGCTAGCTCAAAACATACACATTTTCCCCATTTGTTACTCTGTTTTTCAGATATTCAAAGTTCAAACTGAGATACTCAGATATAGTAAAAAATATGCTTGTGCATCACCTACAAAGTAATGTTTGTTAATTGCTTGGATTAAGTCAGTCTGGAATTAATTTGTAATTTCAAAATATTAAATTAAAAAGCACATGGCTCCCACCACATCTTTATGTTGTCACAAATCTGCCCCCTCAAAAGGCATGTTCTCTCATATTACCCTCTATGTCACGCAATATTTGTCCCACAAGAGAACAGAAAATTCTAGATGGCTAACTAGAGATTCTTAACACTCTGATCAACAGTGAACAGTAAATGAGTCCTTAAGTTAAATTTTCAAGGAAGCTGAAAAACTAACAAAAAACCCTCTTGTTTCTTAACATGGAATTTTATTTCTCTAAGTTAAATAAATGTACTTGGGGGGGGGGGGGGGATAAGAGAAAACTTTAGAAAATTATCAGTCTTAGATTATGCTGATGCAATAAAAGCTTAATTTCTTTTCAGGCTTTTTAGACATTCTAATCACCTGTGTTCAGAAATGTGTAAGACATTGATTATTTAATAATAATTTATAACAGAACAGGACACTAGAATTGTAAATGTATAGAAATACCAATACTTTAAGGGTCTTGAGCTGGCTTAAATTTCAATTAGAAATAAACAGATAACTGTTTTTCTTTTTGAAACATCTCACTGTTGTTCTACTAATAGTATAATCAGTGAGTATTTCAGCAACACTCAGTAAATATCCATTTAACGTCCACAGTCAGAGTCTATTTCATTAGCAGTTCCCGTCTTGAGGTACTCCATATCCTCAGTCTTTTGGTTGCTGCGTCTGGCCTCAGTAAATATTTTTCCAGGTGATCAGCTCTGCCCTACTTACTCCTTTGTGAGCCAATCATCACTTTAGAGACGAAGTTCACAATGGCGCTCGCTGGCTGTTCGGGGTCATGTTCTGCAAATAGGTGGCACACATTGTCCATGGAAGTGCCAGTTTTCCTTGCCACAAAGCCAAAGATTCTGCAAAGGCAAAGGATAGTAGTTAACAGCAGCAGTGTCATCTACCACAAAATGAACATTTCTTTTTCAAAAATAGTTGTAGGGTCATGATTTTCACTGAAGCTTTGGAGAAAATAGTAATTACTTACTTTGATGATGGACAGCCATCTTTCTTCCACCTTTAAGCAGTAATAACATGGCATCAGTAAGTATTAAAAATAAATGTGGCAACCTAATATTTATATTTATTATATGATTCAATGAAATAGACTTACTTTCTATCTTGAGGGTCCAAAGCACAAAATATCACAGTGTTGACATTGTAATGTCTCCTGAAAAAGAGTCTGAAAAACAGATTTATATTGAAAAATCATGGATGTATCCGCGTGGTAGCCGTTTTGAAAAAGTGTGTGCTGGGTGCTCACTTCCTCTGGTTATCCGTGAGAGTAATTCCCTGGGAGGAAACTTTGAAATGGACCACAGTAGGGATTGGTGGAGGGTTAGCATCCAGGGTCATGGTCGTGGCTTTCTGCACTGCCTGGACTCCTGTTAGAGACTCCATCTCCACAGAGCTCAGGTACCACACATTACAGGCTGAAGCAACAACAAACAATCAAATTCCAACAATCAAAGTTGCATAGAGCAAATAACAATAGAGTAAGTGCTCTCTGTGATTCAGTGCTAGAAATAACTAAAAAGCAGGACATAAACACAGGGATTGTGTCATTGCATTACAGTCTGGTTTTATTGTGTTTGTCACAAAGTCTATTTATGGTGAATGATCTAAGATGTCTGATTACCTGCTCCCTGTTTCAGCAGCTCAGTAGCTGAGTTAGTGACTGAATGTGAAATGCTCTCCACAACATCTTCAAGAGGATCTTATGAACAGCAAAAACAAAGAACATAAGTAACACAGCTTTATTATCAAGCATGGTTATGAAATAATTGCAACAACCACTTATGGACTGGCACTGAAATACTCTGGTAATTTTTTACATTAAATTGTGACCATACCTCCACCCATGCAAAAAATTTAGAGTCTCTGTGTGAATGTTTACCTTTGTCAGGTATAATAAGTTTACAGGGAAGAGCCAATGGGGTGATTGAATGTTGGTAAACCAATGCAGTTAAGCTTCCTGTAAAACAACAGAGTGGAAAAACAAAATTTAAATTTACAGATAAGTTGCACTACCAACTTTGTAGTATTAATCATTATTAAAAGTCCTTTGTTAAAAATTAGAACATATGATGCAGAGTGAATAAATATTTGTTTTAAAAAGAATGACAGTTCTCAGTTACCTTGGTCAGTGTGACTAGTATTTATATTTTTCCTGTTGATTTGTTTTCCTCATGCTCTAACTATTTAATTGCTTGTGTAAATAGCTGCACTGCAGATAGACTGTTATTGTATTTGTTGAATGTCATTGCCTTTTAACCTGTGTCTCTCTTGGAAAAGAGATTTTATTGCCAATAACACAATTATTTTCTAAGTGAAAGTAACAGCATTAAAAGAAAAAAAAAAAAAGGCAAAAGTACAAAATAGAATGTTCCAAGTGAAATGAGGAATTTATCTAACTGGCATCATTTAAGATCCACAAAACCTATAGATAATGAAGAGTTCATAATAATACAGTTTGAATAAAAGTGAGAAAATCAAGTACAAAACGTTAAAAAAAATTTTTTAAAGTCAAAATCTATAAATTGTATAATTTAAATAAAAAGAGACAAATTATATTGAACAAATAATTAAATACATCAGCATTTAAATGCTTGTTTAAATATTGGTTAGTGTATAACACTTTTGGGCATCCAATCAAAAAAACAGTCTTACATGGATAGGGAATGCTACTTAGATCACTTGTACCATGTAGTACGCACCAGTAGAGGGCAGGATTGTTCAGAGACTACTGGTTTTATATGTTGTCGAGAAAAGCGTTTTATTCATGTTTCAGCAGCATAGACACTCACCAAAGTAGGGCTCATTGGGGCACCCCTTCAGACGCACGCCTTTCTGTATGCACTCAATCAGGAAGTGGCGCACCAATTCGTTGGATAGATCACCTCCTGTAGGGAAATGGACACAAGTAGTTAATATAATTAGTCTGCTTTGTTGGTCTGTCTCATATACTGAAGTTTTGTCCGTGCAAGAACTTTTTCTGTCTAAAAAATATTAAAATATAAGTCATTAAAAGTATTTCTGTCTCAATGTGAGGTGTCTTTGAAAGGCATGTGAACACAAAGGCTCAGAGAAAAACTTGCTTCTTTGAGCAGCTTGGATTTCACATTTCTGAAGTCCAAGATCAAACAGGAATCTGGATTATGCCACGATGTGATGGAAAACAAAAGGACAGGTGAGAGCAGTGGGGAAAAATGGAGGGACCAAATGAAGATTTAATCTGGTATAAGAGTGTAAAATAAAAATCCAGTGTAGATTTTTTTTTTATTAGGTCAGGTTTCTTTCTGTAAAAACATTTATGAAACACAAAGTCACTACCATGACCTACACTATATGGAGTTGATTTTATACATTCACTCCTCCATTTGATTCAATGTTTAACATCTTTGATTTGTCTCATAACCACACTGCTAACAGTACAAACAAGGATTCCATCACCCAAAGTTGCCCAATGCTGCATTATTGCATATGTTTTAGATGTAAAAACCTATAAATACAATTCTTGAAGTTGAATTTTGTAGGGCCCATTTTAAAATCTGCAAATCGGTCTTACAATTTTTTACTGAGCACTTTCCAGACAGAATGAGAACAATGCTAAGTGTTTTATTTATAATCATAATAGATTAATAAAGTTAAAATAGACAAATGAATCAGTTGAATCAGATGACAACTAAAAATATGTATATTTCTTACTTTTGCACAAGTCTAAAGACTAAAATCACTTCAGCCTGACTGAAGGGTCATTAATTAAATACTAATCTATTTCTATAGGCAGATTTTCTTTGTGTGTGCATAATTAATAAAAAATAAGCTTTTGCTAAAAATCTCTTGCAAATGTTCATAATTATCAGCATCAATGGATTTTTAGTAAAACTCCAATGTTTACTGAAAATATAAAAGGCTGTCTAACTTGTAAAGAAAGGGCTTGATTTCTTATGACTGGCAGAAATTAAATCATTAAGCAGAGTTTTGAAAAGTCTGATTTAATACGCCAAATGCAGGTTTTGTTGACCAAACATTCATCTAAGGCAATTCTCTAAGCCAACAGAGTGGAATGTTCTTTCTTCTCATCTCTTGGATGGATTGAAAGGGAGATGTTTACAGATATTTGTTTTCTTTAACAGAACTAAAAAGCTTTGGATAATGAAAGATTTGTCACTCAGACTGAAGCTGTTAAAACATTGCCAATCCCCTGCGTTGGGAGTGCATACAGGAATCCTTTGTTTCCTTATGTGTTGTTTCCTTCCCAGAAAATACGCCTTCTAAAGTTATTAAAATGGTTTCTGATTCACATTTTGTGGGATCAAATTTCTTTCTGTCTCCACCATCTTCACCATCAACCTTTGTTTGGTTGTTGTAATACTGCCAAATATTTTGGCCAGATTCATTTACCGATTTTGTTTCGATCCCTAAAAAGGAGTTAATTACACAACTATGCAAAACAAAACAAAACATTTAACTAATATACAAACAGAAATGTGTACATAGTTTTTATTTAAAGCAGATATAGTGTAAGTGGAGCAGGTTACTTTCCACCACTGTCCCCTGAGAACAGGTTCACAGAACCAGTATGTCTTTTGTTAAGGGTGAAACATTAGCTGTATATCTATGACAATCTGGCAATACAGGTCTGTTTCACAATGATGATGCCCAGAAGAGGAAAAAAAAGGTGATCAGAGCTTACAAACAACAGAAAGACGGATTCTCAGTTTCCAACATGAAGATGACTACAGTGTGTTGTAACTAAAGACAACTTGGGTGGGACTTTGTTTCTTCACACGCTACATAGGATTATCTCTGTATCTCTATATCTTATTGTCAGATATCATAAACATGACATTTGAAGCATTGTGCTGGAGTCAAAGTAGGGATGGTGGGATCTTAGCATGGATTAGCAGGAAAAGCGAAAGCAAAAGTCAACTAAACAAGTAGTATTACATTTATGTTCATTCCCCTGAGTAAAACTTCTGTAGAATGTACTTTTCAGGTTTACACAACTAGAAACTGAAATTCCGTCTATTTTTCTCTGCAAAATAATTTTTGCTGCCAGATCGAATCGAGACAATCTATGAACTTCAATCATCAACCTTTGCCAGAAATTCTCAAAACATTTAGGTGTAGACATTGGCTGGGTTGTTTTTGCATTTCATCATATCTCTGGCTTTATATTTAGGCTTCTTGTCCTGTAGGACATTGAATCTGTACTCCAAGCTCAAACCTTTTGGAACTTGGAAAAAGATTTCATCCAGGCTTGTTTTGCATTTAAGTTCAATTCCTTTTGTTCTCAGAGTGATATGCAGTGTTATTTTTCAGCCACACACAGCATTGTTCAAGGAGGCCCTGGCTCTGTTCTTCAATTATCTCTACAAAATCCAGACTTCTTAAAGCAATTGTTTGCAATGGAATTCACTGTATGTACAAGAGTGAAGGGAGTGAATACATAGAGGCCACATTTATCAAATATAAAAAAAAAAAAAATCAGGCATGCAAGTAAGTTTTTAATGCACTGTAAACAAAAGACATGTAACACACCTTTTCTGCTCTGCTGGATGACTGAGGGAGGAGGTGTAGACACCTTCATAGCCAGACCGTAAGCCCCTTTGAAGGAGTGGCTGTCCCTCACTATGAAGCAGCCAGGCTCCTTCTCCTTCAAAACTGAAATAGCTAAAATAATACAAAGAAACTGCGTTTGAGCCTTACATGTTTTTGTTTCTTCAATTAAGTAAAATAATCTAAACCCATTCAGAATGAAGCATACCTACCTTGATCTCTTGAAATATCTGGTTTATACCAGAATTTTGATGTATCCTGAACAAACTTTACCGTCACCTGCTTGCTGACCAGTACATCTGGAATAAAAATAATAACAGAAGTACTAAGTTAAAGATCACACACTAAGTCATAAGAAAAAAAAAAAAATTACTAACCTGGGAGAGGTGAGGCAGCAAGTGGTGTCTGAGCTGACAAGTCAGGCAGCACATTAGGGAAAGGAATACTCAGGGAGCTCCCACTATGGGGACTCGAGAACCCGCTGAGGGCAGGAGATACAGTCCCCAGGGAATGCTCTCCATCTGATACCCTCTTTTTTTCAGGAAGCAGAGGAGGCTGTGTCTGGGGAAACTGTAGCTGATGTTGACCGTCCATTGAAGTTAGAAGATCCCTGTCGATACCCATGTCCAGACAGTCTTTGCCATAGCCGTGAATTGAGCTGTCTTGCTCGTCAAAGTGCTGGGGACTACGGCTGATTGTGTAGCCAGCCAAACGGCTTCGCTGGCTGCTTCGTGGAGAGCTGTGTGCGTTGGGGACAGGATGTGCATGAGGGTGGTGCAATGGAGGATGTAAGGGAGTGTGATGGCCATATTCGAGAGACACCGAGGGCGGTAGGTGCTGTCGGACAGATGGGTAGTTACTCAGGGAGGAGTGGTGGGTCAGGACATCATGCTCTGGCCAGGACTGACTTACAGATGAGCTGGATAAATAAGACATTAAATTAAAAGTTAATGATGGCACAAAAGATAACAACCTGAGACTAAATTGCTGTGAAACAACTTACAGTGCCTCACAACTGTATTTATTCTCCTGAGACTTTTACACTTTATATAACAACTATTTACAACTACAAAGATCAATGTATCTTATTTAATGGAACATACCAATGCAAACTAAAGTATAATTGTGACATGGAAAGACTCAATGCATGGTTTGCAACATGTTTTCCAAAAGAAAAAAACTAAAAAGAGTTGCAGGCATGTGATTTGACTTGCTTTTACTCTGATACCACAAAATACAATCTAGTGCACTTGGTTTCTTCTAGAAATCACCCAATTAGTAAGTAAAGTCTCCCTGTTTAATTGAATCGCAGTATAAATACAGTTGTTCAGTAAATGAATCATAGGTTTGCAATAGTACCGCAGAGAGCAAAAAGCATCATGTAAACCAAGGAACATAGCAGACACACCAGGGAGATACTGTAGTTGTGGAGAAGTTCAAAAACTGTCAAGTTATAAAACAAACTCATGAGCTTCAAACATCTCACAAAACACTGTGCAATCTGTCAAGTAGATTAAAACAAAGTTTGATATGTAGTTGTGACACTACCTGTCTGTCTCCTGGTGATTTCCAGTGATGGAGGTAGAGTATGTTGAATTTAGCATCCTGTGGCAGTTGATGGAGGAATCGGGCAAAGTCTCGAAGCTCACATGATTGATCACAGAATGTCCATGAGGTTCTGCAGAGTTAACAAAAATAAATTAAAGAAAATTATTCAAACAAAACAAAGAAAACAACAACAGCAGCAACAGCAAAAAAAAAATACAGGAAGAAACAAACTGAGCCACTCGTTAATTTCATTGTACTTTGTATAGTTCTAGAAAAAATTTAAATATACATAAATGCTAGCACATATGGACAGTAAATAAAAGAGAAAATCTGCAAAAATATTTCAGTAATAAAAAAAAATCCCCAAATTTATTGAGGAAAAAACCCTGGTTTAAATTGCAAAATAGGAACTGGAATTAACAGTAATAAAACTGTCCACAGGCACCACAATTATCTGGTCTATATATACATAAAACCAATCACTGATTATTTCTGCCACAACCCACTTAGTCAAGAAAACAAGCCAAACTAAAGCTGAAAAAAATAAAAAAATAAAAAACATCTTACCATAATTATCTGAAACCCTTATTTAAATAAACCAAAATCTGGGCCACAGCTATATACTAACAATCTTATATTTCAACAGAGTGTCTCTCCTTGTGATCTAAAGCTAAAAAGGGTTTTTGTTTTCTCCCTGCTCCCCCTGTGTGAACACACTCACACACAGAGACTTTTTTTACGAAGGAAGAAAAGTTTTTCTATGCCATGCCTTCTAGTTGGTAACCAAGGAGATGCAGCTGAACTGAATGCTGGGCTGTCTGGGGCACAGCAGGGAACAGATCTGTAACCAACCCTACAACCTTTAGAAATACCGTATATCTTGGGGGATCAAGTGAAAAAGCAGGGACCAAATGCAAAAATGAAAGTAATAGTTGTGTCCCAGAGAACAAGGTCTAAGCACTAAGACAACAATGTACAAACTTAAAACTCAGCGATATGCATATAATCACAGGGTGTGTCCCTTCTCAGATAAAGACCACAGCTCAACAAAAAAGAAACAATGAAGATATTTATAAAAATGTCCTATTCCACAAAACAGAACCACACATGCAATCTTCTTGGGGCAGAAAATTGTTTTGGGAATCTCCCTTCATCTGTTGCACAAACAGTATCTGTTTTACCATTCCCTGATAACAACAATGTCAGCATTATTTACAGCATCACGGGTGAGTCCAGATAGTTTGTTTCCCTGCTTCAGTCACAGTCATAGGTCAGACATGAGAGACGACTCTAGGTAGAGAGGGAGAGAACTAGAAAAAAAGTTCTCTCACACACAGACTTTTAAGAAGAAATGTTTTCTTCTTAAAATGATAAACTTCCAGATATTAATAAAGAATCATAAATGAATAACAAAGTCTTCACTTGGAGTTGAATCTTCCCATTACATCTTTCCCCTTTCTTAAGGAATAGCTCAGTATTTTTCTAAGTGTGGCTCTTTTCAAAGAACATAAGCATCTATTTTACCTGACGTCGATAACTGCTGGTCACCTTCAGCATAAGTCCACATTCATAAAGTCCTTGAGGCTAAAGCCTCAGGCTAGTCTTAGAGTGCCCTATTTGGTATTGGTGTTACTATAACACCAATACCAAAAACAACATAGAGCTTTACACTATGATTTTAGAAACATTTAAACTTTTATTGTGTTTGTATTGGGGTCGTGTTTAAACAAAACCTGGTGATTATTTACGACTTCATACAAAAGTAAATTGTTATAAAAATCCAAAAAAATAGTGTTCTCTTAAACCACTAAAATATTTTTGTCCTTGTCTTTTATGCACAAGAATCTCAATCAGAATGCGTTTCACACAGGAAGATCAATGGTGCTGCATTGTTTCCTCTCCCCATTCCCCATGCAAGACCCTGGGTCCTTTCAGACCTGCAATTAGCAACCTCTCGGTCCAGCTAATCTGCATTTACTAAATGAAGATCCCAAGAGAAACATCAATCACTTATAACAGTTCAACAAGACATTTGGAAAAAATCTGAATTATCTCTACAGAATAGAAACTTTCTGTACATGCAAACTACTGGACCTACCTTGATTTGTTCCAAAGCCTCCAAATGACTGCATGTTGGGAGATGGAATTTGCCTGAGTTCAGTGAATTCTGACATAGTTTTCACTGGAAATACAAAGATGAGGAGGGTGTGACAGTGTTTACACAGAATGAGAACCCTCCTTAATTTCACAGAACATGTTACTTACCATAAGGTGTTGGTGGTGAAATGGGGAATGCAGGAGTGGGTGGAGCCATGCCAAGTCCCGTCTCAATTCCACCAGTGTTGTCTAGGCCCTGGGTTCTATAACTGGCACTGTCACTTCTGTACAACGTGGGATGCTGCAATAAATGACACATAAAACACATCTTACAACAAAAAAACTACATACGGCATAAAAACATGATTTGGGAAGAAGCAACTGCTGAACATACTTGAAAGTGAGAGACACACGGGGGGTATGTCTGCTGGCCCTTGTACTCCTCTGGGTCACCCCACCTTGAGTTACAAAAGTCTGAGTGATGATCCATTACATCCTGCCCTTGGCAACTCAAACTCCGTGTGACGCTACTTCGCACATCATTGGACTGGGCAACTGCATACACACAAGTGCACGGTAGCAAAATGTTGATTAAATATCAACACAGCTTTATGAGCATAACAAACTTCAAGGCAGTAAGTTTGAAAAAAACTACATAATCCGAGATTAAATCAAGCGAAGCATTTCCTTGCATCATGAACGTTTTGAGGTGAATTACAATTCCCAATTATTCATTTGTGATGAAATACCAGAAATATGAAAAAGGAAATACAAGGATTTCTTTTATCACTATTATGAGAATCAGACTTTTACATACAATAAGATTACTATGCTTTTAAAAAAAATTGTGACAGCCCAAGAAAATATGGCATGGCTAACTCACAACACGTGGACGTATTTTGAGGCGACATCTGAAAGACATTGCTTCCTTATGAGGCGTCATTGAAAATGAAATCAGCAAAGATATCAAGTAGAACATTGTGGACCCCAACAAGTCTCATTCATCCTCTCAGGATACAAGTGACCCACATGAGGATTTCCAGTCATTATACCATTCAGAAAGTAGATGGGTTTTGTGTTTTAGAGATGATTGTGATTTGGTGAGAAATGAGCAAATCAACCCCAAAATAAAAGCATATGGCACTTTCTTATGAAGGTCAACACACATTAACCATGTCAGACTGAAATGTTTAAAGACATTTTTAGTATACTTCAGCCTTGGTAAACTTTATTTGGAGCTTTACTGATCCGAATAGAACCCTCTCAAAAAGCAATGTCAAGTACCAGGCCTCGGAAGGTTGCCCAACCAGACAGCCAGTGTGGGTTGCTTGAAAGAAAAGGTGCATAAGGGTGTATTTTTGATGCATGTCTGATGCCTGGAAATTTGTATTGCTGTTTATAACAGCATCCCAACTGTAAAGTACAGGAGTGGCAGTATTCTGTTTTCGGGGAGTTTTGCGGGAGGAGGGACAAATATGCGTCACAAAAAAAGACATAAATATTTATTATGACCAAAGTACACTTTGTGGAAGGACTGAAGCAACAGCTTATAGCAGAAGGGGAGGGTTGCCTCTCCAAATGAGCAACGACCAGGAGCATAGCTCCAAATTAGTTGCAAAGTGTCCTGTTATGGACATAAGGAAACCCTGATATAAGTCTCAAAGCACTGAGTTAGAATCCCACAAACTATTGGGAGAACTATGATTCCTGTAATGTTTGGACCAGTCATAAAGTATGAAAAGTCAATTCTACCAAATACTAAGGAAGCAGATGTAAACTTCTGAATTAAAATAAAAAAATACAAAATAAATCTTGCTCACCATTGCGGCATTTAACCATTGAAATAAATTTGGCAATCCTAAGTGACCTGAAAGAGGAAACATTAACTCTAATCTACTGTCAGACACTGAGGACAAAATGGTTATGAGTCTATTTATACTGGGCATGTAAACATCTGGTTTCAACTGTATGTTCCCCAGACAGAAATGTTTTAAAAGTTGATATGAAACAAACTTATTTTACTTAAAAGTGACTTCGGCTGACCAAAAGGTATTTTTTTCAGAGGAGAAATCCAATGTGGTCTAAAGGAGAGCAAGGAGTTTGAGTCTGCGTGACGGGGTGTGGGAGGGTGGGTGTGTGTGTGTGTGTGTGTGACTCCTGTAGGAAGTGTTGACACTCATCACTAGAGTGTTAATTTGAGCCCTCCCAGTGAGGTCTGACCTCTGGGCACTAAAGAATGCTAATGATGAAGAAGTGCTAATGCCTTGGATTGTTATTCATTTTGTCTGGTACAAACATGAATGGCACCCATAGGAGCACTTTACATTCATGTTCTTCAGTCATTTGCTTTAACAGCTGCATGACAGAACTGTTAATGGGATATTTTGTAACTGTGCAATAATTTAAGGTCTAAAATGAAAGCTGCTGTCCAGCTCCAACAAAATTAAGGAGATGGATACTAACATATCAAATGGAAGGTCATATTTGACCCACACCTTCACATTTGAGGAAGTGAAGCTCAAGTTTCAGCTTCTGGCCTCAGAATCATTCCAATGAACAGCTCCACTCAACTCTAACTGTGCTATTGACTGTGATGGAGGGTGCCAGCCTGTATCTAGAGCAGCTCTTGTGTATGCACTGCAGTGCTGGCAAACACAGCAGAGTGGAATCACTGGATTAGATCCCAGCTGGGAAACCATGGCTCAATGTCTGAATTCAGCCAGAGAATTTATTCTGCTAAACGATGGTGTTTAAATCCTTTAAAGCTGGTTAAAGGATTTTCTAAATGGATTTCACAGAGTTGTCTGATAATTTTTAGTTTTTGACACACGGCACAAATACAATATCATCATTTTGTTTTGTTTTTTCTGCGTTTTTGTTTTCATTGTGTGCTATTTAACATTGACTCATTCAACTAACAAAACATTTGCAGAAAGGCTCGTCAAATTTACAGTTTCAGGTATGGATATAGAATTTAGTATGTGTGCTCTCCGAACACAAACTAGTTGCTTCAGTTAGTTTATGCTATACGTTGCTCACCGTTTTTGATTATTTGCATTAGGTGACTTGTAGTACATGTTTTTCAATGATAATTGCAACAGCAGTTGCCATAAGACTGCAATGGCTTATAATGGTTCTTTTTTCTCTTAAGGGCTCCATCAGTTATTTGCAGTGTAGATTGAACAAAGTGTCGTTTTAGTCTATATTGAGATTTTAGAATAACACCAATGCTGCAAATTTGATAGCTGCACAATCATGATAAAAATCTCATCTGGTACCCAATGGAGGCCATTAGAGTACAGTAAACTCATTGTAATGTTTAAGAAAGTAGTTTGAGATCTTTTCAGCTTTGAGACACTGTGCATTACCACTCTAGAAGTAGCCAAAAGAAGATGGGTACACTCTGCTTATAAGGTTACAGGCATGGTCAGCAACAGTAGTTAGGTAGCTTGAGGTGTTTTAACAATTACTAGTTGGTACTAAGCTGGCTATTCTCTCCTGATTTCTGCATTAAAAATAAATTTTTGTTTAATGCAGCTGCCATTTACAAGCTATGTTCTCCCTTTTGTTAAACCTTCACAGGTGGAATAGAAGCAACTCAGATCAGCAGTTTCTAATAATTCAGACCTGCCTGGCAACTACAACCATGCAATGTTAAAAGTCTGAAAGTCACAGAAATCCATCTATTTCCACAACAGAATGCTCAATTTGAACTGCTAGCCCACACCTAGATAACAAAATGTATTGAGCTGCTGACATCTGATTGTCTTATTTGCCATTTGTATAAACAAGCAACTGAATTGTTAATCCTGATGAAGTGGGCTGTGTCTTGTTCTATTTTACACAATCATAAATAGAATATTAAAAACAACAACATTAAAGCAGCCACTAATGCAATATTACATCCCTCTATTTGTGACATAATACATAAAAGTTTTATGTACATGACTGTACAATTTCTGACTGAATGAGAGTGACGAAAAAAATCATTTGTCTCCTTACAGTGTATGTGATATCTTTTCAACAATATTTTCTAAAGGGAAATTTAAAAAGAAGAGTATATGTGGAAACTCTATGATCTAGAGCATAGATAAATTAATGCTAAGGTTAATCAAGAGGATACTACAGTGCATGCATCACTACAGAAAAACTAAAAATATTTACCCTCTGGTACTAGATCTTTACAGTAAGACTGATCCATGCTAGCCACATCATAGATATCTGTGAGGAGTTTGCACAGAACCTGACCCACATGAAAAGACAAAACTCGCTGCAGTCTGGTTGACCTGCAAGATAATAAACAGCTTTGCCAAAATACTACAGTGCAAACTCCCCACTCACACCCATAGGCACAGAAATACCTGCATTGAATGTTGATAGCTTCAACCTGGGAATTGTGATATCTTAAGAGCTAAAAAAAGTAACTTAAATTAAATGTTGATTGTAAAAAACTAAACGTAGCTTAAATGGTTAACTTTAACTTGTCTTCCTGCAATAAGAAGTCTAGAAGAAGGATAAAACTTGGTAGGAGATTATTTCTAAAAACAACAACTATAAAAGCTACCGCTTTTCATCTTCCTTTATCTTTTTTCCAAATGAAGCAGATGAGTCTATTTGCGGCGACAGGCAAGTATTTGGAATCAAATGGAAAAAGGTGCGCCTGCAGGCTCATTTGTTCCTCCTTTGGAAATTCCTAAGGTCTCTACATTGCTCCCCCACTCCTCCCCTCTTCTGCAACTGCAAGCTATGATTCATAAAACTACACAGCTTTCCATGTTTTCTCTGCATGGCTGGGTTTCTGTTTGACTGCACCTTCTTCAGTCAACATCCTATTACATTATTACCTGAGCTTAATCTAATACAGAGAGTACAATCTGCACAGGACAGAGATATAAACTTTACAAACTTTGTTTGATTAAATGATAAAATGTTTCTTTAAGTTGGTCTGATAAGGTTTAGCGAGGGGAAAAAAGTGAAAAAGAAATCTGATCTAACGGTTTATGTTTTTCACAACACTGATGGCATCAGATGTATGGGAAACAAGATGGCAAACATTATCCTCCAGTATGGAAGTAACAGGCTGGTATCTAATTCAGATGCAAGTGCTTGCTTACAATGCATAACTGTGTTTTTTTTTCCCCAAATTAATACACTAGTAACTATTTTTTATGAAAATGTAATCTCGTTGGTCATAAGCTAAATATTTAGTCTCTACTATCAAAGTTCAAGAAGCGGAGATGTTCACAAAGACTGATAAAAAGCCGTTCTCTCTTTCTTTGTGCAACTTTACTGATCCTGAACTCAGTTGCACATACAAGTTTGGACAGAACTCTTTCCTCAGAAAAATAAATCTGAAATTCTGGCAGGAACCCTGCCATTTCTATCATGAAAACATGCTGGAAGGGAGAAATAAGAGAACAAGGTTCAATCATCCTTTGATTGCCAAAAAAGCTATTCTTATACTCACTTCTTATATATTTTACTTGAAGATTACATTTTTAAATTATAAGTAGAAAACTTAGCTTTTGCAAAAACCCAAACTAGGTAGACTGGAGGGGAGGGAAAGGTTGAAGGAAGAAAAAATAAAGACTGCTAAATTGCCAGAAGATTGAAAGAATGATAAATATATTGCTGGACAGAGGGATGAATGGACATCTTAATGACAAAAAATACTCAACAGAGAATAAATGCATGGAATTAAGGACATTTGAAGAGTTAATACATGGCTGTTTAAAAGGAAGGATGAACTGTTAATGGATAAGTTCAGCAACATAAGGAACATAAGATGGAGAGATACAGTACATAGTAGGTAGTTTGAGGGATGGACAAACAAATGATGGATGGGTGACAGTGATGGGTGAAGGACTGTGAACAACAGGATGGATGAACAGACAGACAGATAGACTAGACAGACATCAGATGGATGGAAAGATGAATTAATGGATAGTCGATGGATGAATTAATCAACGGATGAACGAAAGTGTGGACAAAGAAATGGTTCAATGGACAATGGACAATGAAAGGATATAACTTTAAGAAAACATTACTTAAGAAAAAGTCTTCAACATTCTTCAATTTTACCCTTTTCTATTTACCAAAGTTACCAAATAAACCAATTGCACACTATTCCAGAATGCCCTGCACGCTAATTTCAACCTCAGACTACATAAACCCCATTATCTAACTCCTTTACTTTCATTAAATATTTCATTCAATGATGAGACTCAAGAACACCCAGGCTAACTATCTTACCTGTCTGCGGTGAGTTTTTTAGAGTTGACGTGTTACAATCGTTGAATCTGACATCAATGCTGTTTGAACTTTTGTTGACTGAGCCGTTGAACTGTGTACCGCCATCTCTCTTGGTGGACTTGCTGAAGCCCAATCTAGGCACAAACATGGGATCCAGGTCCATGATCAGCTGATTTAGCTGATCAATGGAGTTATCAATATCCATTGTTAGGGATTTTATCTCATCATCGTGCTTGTTATTGTTGTGGTTATTGCTGGTTGTTGGCTGTTCCTTGTGAGGTACTGCGTTCTTGACACTGTCCATTTTTGTGTCCCTGATGTGGTTTTGTGATTGGTTGGCCAGACTTTCTTTGGGTGAACCGCTCCCAGATTTGATCCCAGAATACCTTTCTGTGTCATTTCCATCCTCAGGCATGTAGTTAAACTGCTGCACAGCGACCATCTGTTGCTGCCGAACCCAGGACTGTGTGGAGTAGCTCTCCTGTCTGTAAACATGCTGCTTTGGTGTAGGAGCACTGCTGGGGTTAGAGGAAGTCACAGAGTTGCTTCTGGAGCTCAAAAAGATTCTTCTCTCAAAATCATCCATTTGTTGAGGTACAGTGTGATGTAAGTGGTGCTGGTTGTGATCCTCTGATCCAGGACACCCGAATCCATCTGAAAGAAGGGAGTTTTGGCTGCTCTTGTGGCAGGAGGACGACAGAGTTCCTAGGCTGTCCAAACTGTGCAGATCATGACCTGTGCTGACTTCATCATCAAGGATGTCCGTCTCTCTCTCTCGGGGTCGGGTGTCTCCATTAAAGTGCAACTGTACTGGAAGTGTCTGTTTCAAGTCCAACTTAGGGCCTGGGTCATCCATCTCATCCAGGGAGGGATCCTCGAGACCAAAACCACTAAGGAGCTGCTTCAGCTGGACCTTCTCCTGTGGACTGGGTCCCTGGTTAGCCCTCACCGTGGTGGTGCTGCTGCTGCTGGTGGTGGTGACAGGTGTCTGTCTTTCTGCCCACAGAGATGTGCTGGACAGGCCTGAGTCGCTGCTCACAGACAGGGCGTGGTCACTATGGTCAGGGCTGGAGGTGGTGGAGGTTGTGCGGGTCGCTCTTCCCACAGTGGCTTCTCCACAGACAGCGCTCCTCTTGCTTGCTGCTTTGTCCTGGTTTAGGCCCTGAGAGCGTGGCGCTGCAAAACAGAAGAGATGCTGCAGCTTCATACAGTCAGCTGGTATGGTCACACGCAGAAACAAGACAAACAGGGGACTCACAAAGACAAGACTCCATCAAACGTGTACAGTCATTTTCTGCAATTGACAGGGACACAATAGGAATCACAGCTCAACTCATAAAATCAACATTTAAAACAGGACATTAAACCAAGTCATCAGAATAGTTCAGGATATGTGAAGTGAGGCTCTGTTAAAAAATTATAAACAGTTAATATCTTACCTGAGGTGGATAACTGTTTTAGAATCTTGATTTCATATTAATCAGATTAGCTAGTTTTGACAACAAAACAATTTTACCTTCACTTAGTTTAACTGATTTGCTCCAAACCATGCAAATCTCTTTGCAGGACCTTTTACATACAGTTGTAGTAATCTCTTATCTCCAAAATATGTGTGACCTTGATAAGTGTGGTGCTCAAAGTAGGTTATGAATGCCTAGATAAGTCAAACTTTCTTTGATTTCATTTAAATACTTAATATTCAAAACTGGCAGCTTCAGAAACTACTAGTGTTTTTATTCAATAGAAAATTTGCGTGTTTGAAAGTGTGGCTGTCATGAGACAGTGTTCTGTCTAACTGGTAGTTTGTTGACGCTTTTATTCAATAGAGCCTAAAAGAATGTGGTTTAGAAAAGTAATATAATTATTATTTTTTTTTATCTGCCATTTAAAGCGGCATAAATCTTACAATATATTAAGTCAGTGTCCGATTGGCTGATCAGCCCCTTGTGACATCTCAATGTCATGAAGCTTGGTTTTGGTTCTAATCCAGAAGAACCAAGAACCCTTGCTGTGGTGCATTGCACACGTCATCGGATCAGGTTGTTTTAAATGTTTTTGTTTGCATCATACACATTGTTGTCAGAATGGCTGGTGGAGAGCCTTAAGTTATTCAGAAAAAGTAATAGAAAGTAAAGCACAATTTTAAGCTCTATCCAAAAAAAAAAAAAAAACTTTCACCTTCATCCTTCAGGAATAGTAAGAAGGCTTCATTTGATACATACTATAACAGAGATTGTCTTTTACTATTGGCATGGTTTAATATTACCTTACTTATTTCACCACTGCATAAATGGTTTTATCTGCTTATTACCTTTTAACAGAACCTCATTTCAAAAATCCTAAGCTTTCCCTTTAAAATACTGGAAGGGGAAAAACAAATTAATCATTTCACCCTACTGAAACAACTTACTTATCTTCTCCTTTCACTTCTTCTAAATGTAAAGCAAACATATCCCATAGCTCCATTATTATCAGTCCACCAGGTCAAATGCCAAAACTCCAAGTAACGCCATGACATTTGTGATGGCCAGTATTGCCCTTCATATTCAGGTTATGGATACAATGTCATATATTGCACATGCTCCCGCAAGTTTTAGATGACTAGAGGGCTGCATTCCTCTCACTTTCCCTTGCCCTTTGACCCTCAGCATATGTCCAAACAACCTTCTTAATCCTCAGATGCTACAGATAAAAAAAAAAGAAAACTTCAAATACAGAGTTAACACAGATACTATCTCACTGTCATTCTCACTCTGCGTCAACAAAAAGGAGCTAGAATTTAACTCCTATGCCTTCTGTCTCAAGCTACTACCTTAAGTGCTTGGCTTTCCAAAAAACTATGACTAGAAGGTTTGAATAACTGACAAGCATGGATAAAACCTTTCTCCCATTCCCTCCCGTCCTTTCTCCCGCAAAGGTTACTTATAAGTATGGTTTGGGCCTCACACAAATCTACATCCCATCTCCAACAGCTTAAGTATAAAGCTCAGCGCAGGCCTGTTCTGCCGGGAGTTTCCAACAAATCCCTCTCCTGACATTCCATTTAGCAAAGCGTAAGCCGGCATTTAACCTCTTCACCTCAATTCTTGCCATTTTTTTTCCTTCATCAACTCTGACATCCAGCACTGCCCCCCAACCATACACTCCTTCATGGCCACCCATCGACTTCAAGAGGAAAATCTCTTACCTTCACTTTCCTTGCCAGGTTAGAATTTCAGAAATTCAAAGTTTCAGGTGAAGCCAAACAAGTGAAGGAGAACAAGCTATGCAGATGCACGAGAACAAACATGGCTTTTAACATGTGGATAGTAATGGAAGGCAAATCTCGAAAGTTTCATTAAGTTAGCTGGTTTTCTTTTTCTGCTGTGAAGGTGAGAGTATTTGCACTCTACAGAGGAGAGGTGGTGCTGGTGGGGGGGATAAGGGGTTTGAAATCTCCATATAAGGGCAAAGGAATGTAAACAAGTGAGGCGGAGCTATTGAGCTGAACAGGGTTGGAGGAAACGAGTAACCCGACCTCTCGCCTCTATTTTACGGGACTACCCCACTGGGGAAAAGAAGGAATAGGAGGCAGGCAAAATAGCAATATATGTATGAGAAAGGGATGGGGGTGGGGGAGAAGACAGAGGATGAAAACAACATTCCTGGAGCTCAAGACATATCCACTCTGTAAAAAAGACACTTTGTAATTAAAGGCAAAGATTAACTTCTGCCAGGCGCCCAGAGCTATTTTCATGAAAAATGGCAGGCAAGTTGTTTTTCTCTCAATCTCGTGTGTCAGAAGAAGACACATTATCTGCCTTAAAGCACAAAATGGGATAAAAACATGTAAAAAAAAGCCTTAGAGCTCATGAACTGTTTTTGAAAAAAAGAAACAGTTTTAAGTCATTTTGCTTTCGCTGAATATCCAGAGACCTTGTGAACTGGAGAAAAGTCACTAATTTCTTCATTCTTCTATTCATTACATTTGCTTTTATGGTGCTGTCAGTTCTTTAAAAAATATCCACCAATTACAGTGCAGAGAGAAGAAAAACCACAACTCTTCCGTAAGTTGCTCTAGCTTTAGGAAGTCTGGTTGGGTAAGACTATGCAATTACCCAGCCCTCTCTGTTCCGTCTCGTTTATAGCCATTTTGCCTTTCCACTAAAAGTGAGAGTCAGAAACATAACGAAGACAATAATATTTTCTGAATATCCCAAAAATTTCTAATGTGCTTTGTCTATTCATAGACAGCAGAAGTAAAAAGTTTAATTTGGCCAGTGGCATTATTTTATTGTTTTGTAGATGAATACTACTACACCCAGAACAGATTTGACGAACGAAGATGCACAAGCTCCATCAGAATGATGAGGTCGTTGTGATTATCATTAATCACAATCAATGGGGTCATTGGAATATTCAATGAAAATATTGCAATTCATTATTTTTCCATTAACTTAAAGTCTTAATCTATGGAGAGATTTTTTATCTCGTCTTTCTTTGCACAATAGCTTAAGCTCAGACAGACTGAATTGACAGTGTTTGTGAACAGCAATATTCAAGTCTTACCAAAGATTCACAATTGGATTTAGGTCTGGAACTTCCAACACTACTCTCAAATCTTTTTCAGCCTCTAGCTGTTTATCTTCTTGGATTGCATTGCATTTAACGTCATTCATCTTCCTGCCAAATCTTCCCACCAATGTGTTGTTTTTCCTTCCACATTACAATTCTGCACTAGTGTGACTTGCCTATCATATAATCCCAGCAAAACACATTGGAGTTTGTGCTTCAAGTATATCACTTGAACCTTTCCAGGCTATGTTTCATTTTGAATATTTTTGTGAAGCACTATACATGTGCTTTTAAAATGTGCAGTACATGAACAATGACTTACAGATGGGGTATTATGTAAAATCCTGGCAGCCATTCAGGGGTGCCTAAATACTTGCTCATACATAGAGATGCTTATTTCAACAAAAGCTCCTGCATGGAGGTGCTGTTTCCAGCCAAGTTTCCACCACTCAGAGCACCCCTCCCCCAGATCCATCAGACTAGCGGCAGCAGCAATTAGCAAACACTTGGTGGAACTGCACATCTGCTGAGCTCATCATATGAACCACTACTCAGTCCATCATTCTTTAGAATGGATGTAAATGGAATAATGGATGAACATTGTTTGGATGACTTGCTGGAGGTAGAATGTGAGAAAAATCAGGAGATTTGATAAAGGCCAATTTTACGGCATGAAGTTACAATGTCAAATTTGTTTGATGTTACATTTTATTTACAGCATTTTTAACAACTGGAGGTATGTGATTGTGCTATAAAGTAGAACTAAGTTCCTAGAAAATACACAATTCCTCCACTTTAAATGAGAGCACAACTTGAGAGAATACTCAGAAAAGACAAATTCAATTTGAGTAAATTTCAGGATTTGAGAAAATTTACTTTGAGTTTGTCACCTCTGCTTATAATTTGACAATGCAGTCAGTTTAGACTTTTATTCAAAATGCAAGCCTAAGGAATTCAGCAAAAACACCAAATGTAATGTAATGCGTGATCCTATCATATCACTTCTTTGAAGCAATTAGACTAACCATGGAGGGAACCTCTAAAGACACATTCAATTTCCAGAAATATCTCTTTCAGCTATTTAGATTTCAGTTCTGAGCCAATTTTAATTTTCTGTTTATGCATCTAATGATGTAACTTATCTTGTCAGCTAGGTTGTATGGAGAACAAAAAATTGTAAGACTTTTATATATGCATTATAATTAATTCAACTTTTAATCAAATCTCATTCCATATATAAAAGATAGTGACAAATTAGAGACAGGGTTCATGGTGACACTAAGCAAAGACAGCCGACCAGTTCAAACATAAACTAAACCAAACAACAATCATCTTAATTCTCACTCTGCAGCAAACACACTCTACCAATTAAAATAGAGACACTGAGGTAAATAACGTTTTCTTCTCACAACCTTATCACTAAGGTGTCAAACAGCTTCCAGACTTCCTCCTCCAGAGACGTCACTGGGTGACAGTCTTTGAAGCAAACTGGTTCAGGGTGAGCTCTTCTGGTAAGTAGATGCAGAATTTCAGCAAAGTTTTCCATCCTTCCTCTCATATGTTTGAGTTTACATGCGAAAACAAAGCTGTAAATATCCCACATGAATGCTGTGGAATCAAGGCAGTTGGGATATAGAAAAGCTCTTTTGTTGAAGCCTCTCCTTTCCTTTGATGAATTCTTAAATTTGTGTGGTTTTCTTTTCATTGCAATCCCAGAAGCTGGCATTAAAACATCGTGTGGACGTGTTTTTATTTTTTGTTTTGTTTTTTAAATGAAAGTAAAAAAATAAAAAGGCAGACTGTTTTCATCAAGTCAAACTTGGCTTATAAAAACACTCAATGAACGGAAAGGGTGGATTTGGGTTTTAATGTTACTACCACGTAGCTCTATTCTGAGAGGTTGTTGTGAATGCTGTGGTTCAGTGGAGAGCGACAACCACAGCGAGGACAAGACGCTCCGACAGGGTGGTTCTCTAAGTACATATGTGTATATAAATATATATACACATATATGCATGTGGGTGTCCATGAGTGAGAATTTGTATATGTGTGGGATCCCTATTAACTTGAAGAGTCAACAAAGAAGAAATCTCTTGAGAACCCTCTACTCTTCCTCTGAACCCAACATTCGCAAAGTGAAACAACACTGCTTTCCACAAAAACAACACTTCTTGCCATTCTCATCATACTGCATGCCAAGATAGCATTTTCCTTTCTCACCACTTTAAAAGGGTTACATAAACCACGTTAGTGTTAATAGTGTGAGTAGTTATTCCTAAATAGCTTGGGTTATCGTACCTAAGACGCTATATTTGGGGAAAAAAAGAGGGTTAGCATGACTGTTTATGCAAAACAGTAACTTATTGTACTTTAAAATAGCATCTGTGTTTCTGGCTGGATTCATGAAATTTCCAATAATGTTTGAGTTCAGTAGGTGAATCATCAGTGTAGACCTTAGAGATGAAATAACGTCTTCTGAGTCAAATTACATCTGAAGCAGCATAGCGTCTGTACCTTCACCATCACAGATGTTCTTGTACGAGTCCCAGCGAGTCAGAGGATCTGCTGTGTTGTAATCCACAATAACATCGGGTCCATTTTGCCACCTATCAGCACCTGAAAACAAAATCCACACTCTTGAAGAACTTAAAAAGCTATGCAACATGTATTACAGACACACCTCACGTAAATGCAAAACACCAAAGTCAGTGACTATCTACAACAAATTATGAAAACTAAATTAAAATACAAAAAATAAAAAATAAAAAAATGGAACAAGGAAATTGGATTTGTTTACCAGCATACTAAAGTCCAAAAGTTGGAATTTCCAAGATTTGATTGGAGAAAGCCCCTTAAACTCAGGGATTCTATGTCAACCCACACACAACCTCCTTAGAGTTCAGATTATTATATCAGGTCCCTGGCTCTGATGCTACTACCCTTTAAACTGTTAAAGTTTAAAAGAGTGTCAACACTTTTTCATGGTACTGTGTTTAAATAAATCAAATGGAGAGAAATACGTTGTTTTTGGGCGTGTTTTACAGACAGTAGTTAGTGCTAATGTTTTAAACTTCCAACTAGAACAGCTGGGTTCTTTTTTTGCCATCATGAAGGTAAAAACAAAAAGTTCAAACAGTAAAAACAGAAAGGTTGAGTGACTTTTTTTTTATTGCACTGCTAATTTAAGCATTCTTACTATGCTTTCGCTTCACAAAGTAAAATAAATGTTTATCTGAAAAGATCTTGTTTTTCTGTTTCCACCAAACTAAATTCAGTGAAAAATTCTATCAAAAGTAGCTTTACGTGCAACTCCAGTATGTGGAGATTGTCATTTTAACAAAATAGGCACATAGGCGTACATAACACAGTGAATGACACAGAGCCACGTAGTTTCTTTCCAGTTGGGTTCGGAGGACAGCACATGCTGTGTTTCGTTACCTCTCTGTCAGCACACACTTCACACTACATTTCCCCTCTGTGGCATTCCACATCCCCTCTCACCAGGGGAGCAGAGCGAGGAGGACGGAAGGGAAAATTAAGAGGGCACTCTATCTACCTTTCTAATTAATCAATCTTGTGTTTGCTTATTAAAAAAAAACTGCACAAGCAAAACTTACCTGGAATTCTTTCTGGTCCTTCAGAAAAGATAAGTTCAACCTTGCCGTAATCTGGAAATCTGGGATCTATAATAACAACAAACACAGGAATGATGTAACTGTTTGGCATTCAGAACTGGAAAATGTACTAAGTTTCTATTCTTCTACTGTCTTCCTTTCACAACACAAGAAAAATTGCCAGTAAAATCTGTGTCCAGTCTGAGTTTCGTGGGGACCTTATAAAGCAGGAGAGCTGCTGTTTACTAGGAGCGGCAGGTTGAGGCCTGTTCTTAGAGTTTTTTTTTTTTTTTAAGGTGTACCTTTGTTGGCATTCTCCATGTCCTCCTTTTCAAATATCAGGTTGTAACCCTGTACTGCTCCCGTGTGGAACTGCAACCGGAAAATCACCTCGCGTTCTGATGTTACATCACTTTTATGATAGCATTTAATCTACAAAAAGAAAGCAAGAAATCAACATGATCACAGGAGTCAGTATTAAAGCCGCTATCTTTGTGAACATGTCTTGTTCTCTTTTTTTTTTTTCCTACCATGATGTCCCCTTTCAGGAGCTGGGCAGGCTCCAGATTGATACACACGCGATCCCTGTGATTTGAACCAATGTGACTTGAACGAAAACAACAGACGGTACGGTCAAAGTGAGCTGGCCTGAAGAAGCTGTTACTTCAATTGAATTAAAATTAGCATGAAATTAATTTGAGCAACTTACTAGACTCCAGAGGAGTACACTGCTTGCATTCCTTGGTAGACTTTGATGTATGGACAACACACTAAACAAAACAAAAAGAAAACAAAGAAAACCTGCAATTAATGTTTTTTTTCAAGGTGCTTTGATAACATGACCTCTGGGCATTATTTTGCTGAGGCCTGAAGTGTGATAAGCTGTTGTTGTGGGAGAAGGATTTTAGCTCCAAGGTGTGATGACGACTTCTTGTTGATTCAATGAAATGAGCAAAAACAGTAATTTCCACCTAAGCACCTCAAAATGAAAGAATTCCCTGTGCTCTGTGGTGAACACAGAATTTAAAAGAGGATTACGTTTTCTACACAACGTCCATGTGCCTGAGCTTGCAAGTGTGTTTGAAAAAAAGAAAGAAATAGGAATATAGTTCGAATAAGACTCTGATGTGGCTATGTTTAACCCTTTCATTGTAATTTCCCTGACTCTGGTGGGTGGATGTTTTGATAAAGCAGTATGACTTTAACCTCTGCTGGCAGCCTCAAAGTTTGGGATCCCATGGAGGACGACACAGTGCAGGAACAAAGGCGAGGCGTTGATCTTCATGGACCCACTTAGTAAACTGTTGAGGATCCAAACATACCTGACGGGAATGCAAAGGTGAAGAGATTAACATTTAGCAAGACTATTATGAGGTTCCCTACAACAGCAAACATGTTGAATCATGCAGCAGAGAGTGGAAGGAATGCATATTAAACAGGGTTCCAATAAATTACCCACTCATTCTTAATTACTCCAAGAGTAATTTAACTTTTAATAAATGTGTTTAATAGATGTTCACTAACTTTGTAGACATCTGGTTCAGATGCGTCACTAAAAGTTGTCAGATGTCTGATCTTGGACCAGAATTTATTTACAAATCCCTTTATGTGTAAATGTAGTACAGAAAACGTACTACCTCTATCACAAAATGTACCAACATTTGTACCTCACTAATAAAGGAGAATGAAACTATTTGATGATGGCTGATGCTTTTAAAGAAATGCTGGGAGTTCTTAGTTTTTATCCATTTCATGTATACCAATTTTCTTTTCATTTTTTTCTCTATTTTTTGACCAACAGAGAAATTCAATGGGATATTGGCTAAATTTAATCTCTGGTGCACATCTACCCATTCTATATAGTTTAATACATTTAAATAGTTTCCAGTGTCACGTGGAAATATCAGTAACCCTGTCACACAATGAGATGATTAACAGTGCAGAATAACATTTATACAGCTACAGTTAACTTGCAATGATTTAGCCAAATTGAACTATTTATACAAACTTTGGCCATGACTGTTAAAATGAATCCTGCTTATAATAGTTTTCTTAGAATAATAGAAAAATGCTTGCTCCTAAACCTAGAAGAATGTTAATTGTTATGTACTACAACTGTTAGATGAATGTGATAGCTGGTAGATCAGTCTGTAATCAAATATTAAAGTTTTTGTCATTTTATTTTATTTTTGTTAAGTCAATAAAAACCTTATGATCTTCAGCATAAAAGCTAATATATTTGGTAACAAACATTCAACAATTGATGACATATTTCTTTTTAAGTTATAATTTGCCGCAGAGTAAGAGATTAGCACTATTAGTTAATTGTTGAATTAAAGTGGTCATTATTGGAGAAGAAAAAAGTTTTCAAAATAAGTTTAAAGTATAGTATAGAACACTTTATTCACAACCTCCACAGATGAAAAATATCTTGCTGAAAGTTTTGACAGACATTCATGGGCAAGATGGGTAGACGAAACACTTTAGCACATCAGTGTTAGCGATGATGAATCACAAAATGCTAGAATTTCATCAGGTCATTATGAGATCTTTTTCTTATTTAAACAACGGATGCCCTTCAGCTAAAAGATATTAACTGTATGCTATGGAACAAGGTGGGTCAGAAACCTGAATGTTTGGAGGGAGATGCATATTCGGTCAAACAGGACATGGTGTACCCTTCCATGCCTCTGAATGGAAGGGTACAGCTCTGTTATGGGTCTTACCGCTTCTGTGAAGGTGTCATCAGAGCTGAGACCTTATCATCGTAGTATTTCCTCATGGCAAAGCGGTCCAATGCTTGATCAGCACTTTGAGAGAGACAGAAAGACGTACTAAACACTTTAGGTAATTATGACTCAAGAGAGAGATTACACTCTGGACTATAATAGTGCTAACCCAAACTCGCTTCAGTTAGAGCAAAGCAGACATTTACACACACTCACGTCTGAAAACAGGGAAAGTAAGTTGAGAGACAGAAGATTCCAGGAGAGGGGAAGAGAATCAGCCTTAAGTAAACACAGAGGGACAGAGAGAGGCCTGAGTGTGTGCACAGCTTGGTTTATTCAGACAGACCTAAAGCTAATAGGCTCCGCAGCATTTTAACCAGGCCTCTACTTCCCTTCCTCTGCTCCCTCTTAATTTGTTTCTTTCTCTTCTCTTTCTCTGCTTTTCATTTTTGTTCTGACATCTACATGTAGCTCAGCGAGCTACACTCTCTCTCAGTTGGGCAAAAGGTTAAATTAGAAACCGGCGTAATCAAATGAAACCGGCATAATCAAATGGTGACCTATGCTCAACCAACAGTGCCTTTCCATGCGCAGGAGACAGCTAAACTGGATTTTACCTCCAGGTTTTTGTGATTGATAAAAGCAATGGAAAAATAAAAAAACTTTGGAAGCTTTACCTCCTTAAATGCAACCTATAAATGACTATTAACTCAATTTGAAAAACGAACTGAAATGTTTCTGGAATAGAAATACATATAGCATAAGTACAAATACCCTCTCATGACTATATTCAGAATTAATGAACAGTAGATTCATCTTTCAACACGACAATGACCTAAAGAATGCATCCAAATCAATAGACTGAGCTCATTTATTTTCTTACTATGTAAAATTCTGTCAATTTTCAAACCAACAGTTTGAAAAAATAATGCTTCAGCTTGCTGAAGCATCAATTCTTTTGAAATTGTCTTTACCAGCAATAATCGTCAGAAAATAAAATGGGCATTGTTCTTGAGAAATTCATCTTTTGAAACCAACACTCTGGCCGGGGGATATAACAGGGTAAACACATGCTTCAGAGCTGATTCATGCAATTCAATCCAGGGTGATTCATGGCTCAAATCATGTGGTTTTCTTTTGATTCTGGAACAGGAAACTTTTGAGTCACTTTTCCAAATCACCTTAAGCCAAAATTAAAGGAGGCAGATAAATTAAATGTGGTCCAGCAATGACATTGGTTATGGTCTAAACAAAATGAGTCTGCAGAAATTGTTGTGGTTCATTGTTCACCAACAAAAAAGCGTGAACGCACATATGTTATGATGACTCTTGACTTCAGGGGAAGGAAAAGAAGACCTTTATAGTAACATAACAGAAATCACAACATGAGTTGTGGTTACCTGGCAGACACGTCAGTGAAATGCACAAAGGAGGAAATGACAACACCAATTCGACCCTTGCCACCCTGCGAAAAACAAAATATGACATAAGATGATTCAACACATATGTTTTTTGTTTTACTTTACAGGGCTGCAATTACACCAAAATATATTTTTATTTTAGTTACTTTTTTTTCCAAAATTTTCCATCTTTAAAAGCTTTATTCATTTTTTTTAGTTCTAAGTGAAATTTAAACATTATTAAAACAGCGAAGAAGTTCTTTGCAGGACTTAGTTAAATCTAATTTTATTACGTTTGCCAACTGTGTCAATTAACCCAGACCCACATCAAAAGAACAATTCAGCATTCTAACTTTAGAGTTCTTAACACTGATGCAAGAATATGTTGAAAGATTGTACTGCATTCACCAAGAGAATGAAACAAAATAACATTTTCCAATACTCAGATGTAGAGTTATGTGAAATAACCATGCTGAAGCAAAACCACAGTATTTAAAAGAACAGAAAACTAAACATTTATTTTGTCTGCAAAAGTTTTCGGGGCAAGTAAATACAACTTTGTTCAGCCAAAATAATACACTATAATGCAGTGTATTATAGTACTACACTGCATTATAAAATATCAAATATTATATATTCAAGATCTAATGAATTGAAATCATTGTACATAATCTATAATAGATTAGGATTTTCTATTGACATTCTCACTGATGCCAGCAAGTTTTAAAAACACAAATTTATGTAAAGGCCAGTACTTTAAGGTTACGCTGATTTAAGTTTATGTGTTACATTCTAAAAAAAGGTATTTTTGTTCATTTGCTGTTCTTATTTGTTAAGAATAAAGGGTACAGAAAAAATACACAATGAGTAATTTGTTTAATAACTGATAAGGGGTGCTGTGGTGTTGCAGGGGCAAACCACGGCCCACGTATTGAACCCCTAGTCCTCGTGGCGGTGGTCGCAGGTTCGATTCCCGGCCTGGCAAAATTTGCTGCATATCTTCCCCCTCTCTCATTACCCAGTTTCCTGTCAAACTACTTTCAAATAAAGGCCACTAGAGCCAACAAAATCTTAAAAACTGATAAATTCAGTTGAGAAATTTTTGATTGGGTCAGATGGAGTATTCCAACTGTGCATTCAGAAACTGAAAAACACAGGTGATCCTCCATGTTGAGTACACACTTACCCTGCAGTGTATAACGACCACATGTAAAGGGTCGGCATTGAGCCAACTCTCCATAGCCTTACAGATGGTGCAGATCTTATCCAGCGGAGGAGCATGTAGGTCTGGCCAACCGGTGTCCAAAGTCTACAAAATATCAGTTTATAATTAACACATGCCATTCTTTCCTTTACTTGGCCTGGTTTGTCAGAAAATATTATCAAGCAGAAACGATATTCTGTATATCCTTACCTTTGGGTTCATTCTGGTGAGGTCATGTCTTCTCTCTGACAGGTTAATAATCTAAAGAAAACAACAAACAACAGACTAACAACAGCATCTTACTGATTTCTACTTTAATTCCAACTTTTAGCATGAGTAAAGGTGTGATCTGAGATCAATACCTTCATGTCAACATCCAATAAGAACCTATTAGAGCTAGTTCAAATCAATGCGATGTGGACTCTCCCATTTGTCTTCTTCTAATTCTTAAGGATAAGACGGAGAATCACCACTCACCAGGTAATTATCTGCATGCTTGGATTTGAGCATTCGTGTGACATCCTTTAGATTAAGCAAATAGATCTCCTCAGAGCATCCCCGAGGGAAGGAGACGGCGATGATCCGTTCTGTGATATAGGTGAGGTCGAGCTCATATCCCTCCTCCATCTTAAAGCTTTCTTGTTATTCCTTTCAAGAAACATACAGACTGATTATATAGAAGAACAAAGCACTGCAGTTCTCTCACACATTCCCATTTTAAGCAGGTGACTTTACTTAAGTCAATATTTGATGGTCAAAGTCCACAGCTTCAGATATTGTGTCTGACTTTCCCACAGATATCTCTGGAAAAAGACTTCAGCTCCACATTATAAGATAGAGAATGCTCTACACAGCAATGGTCAACATAATGTGTTGCAAGTACTCTACGGGTTGAAACTAAGCAAGGCCTTTTCTGCACAGGACAGATCATTACAACGTATCTGCAGTGCAAAAGGAGTATCGCAACAATGGTATTAAGTAACAGTGACAAAGTATAAAAAAACAAAAGAGTTCCAGTTGAAACCAGTTGTAAATCCCTCTGTGGCAGTGTGTCCCAGTTACCTCATGGACATGAACTTCCTGCTGTGGTGGTACAGACTCTAAAGACTGAGTCACCATTTACCACCCCTCCAAACTCCACACACACAGATGTTTTGCTTTGTTATCTACTCATCTCTGTGCAAGCATGCTGTCTGTTAGCTAGAGAATAAGATATTTTATGAACTGTTGGAAATAATAACATGAACAGACGATTGAAAATACCATAAAAGAAGTAAATGGAAAAAATCTTACCGCAATACTAACCAGTCAGCCGCAAGTTTCAAACTAACTACGGCTAAAGAGCACAACATTGCTAGAGTTATCACACTGTGCTATAAACGAATGTTAAAGTAAATTTACAACCCTTTTAGACGCTGCTAAATATTAATGAAGATTAAGCGTACTCCTCTGTGCCAATTGATTTCCTCGATGGCAGAGAAACACAACACCAAGCCCAGGGCTCTGACGCAGCCCTTAAATGCTTCATATTTCAATCCAATTGAGAATTTCTGGGATGTGCCAAAACAAGTCCTATCAACAGAAGCCTCATTTATCAACCAACAGGACTCAAAAAACTGCACCAGCAACCACAGGATAACCCAAGAGGTCTAAAGTTCATCCCCCTGCAGATTAGTACAATTTGAAACAGACAAAGTTCACTTTTTACTGGAATCCCAAATTCTCCCTGTACTGCAACTCTCATGCTGTCCTGTACTCACATTGTTATTTAGACAACATATTTTTAATTGATTCATGTAAACGCATACCATAAACCATAAACTGTGCTAGTAAATAACTTTAAAAAATATAAGCATTGCATATGCTACAGTGAAAAGTAATAAAAGGTTAGTTTTATATATTATGACCTATATTTTAATCATATAGCTGATTATACTGGAAAATACAAATCTGACATATACTGTGATTTGAGCTGCAATTTTCTAAACCTATGATCTAATCACATCCTAAGACAAAGACAATCTTAATTTGACTTGATCATCTGGGCTGAAACTGGATTAAGTATTTATTATTCAGTTAAACCTTGTACAGGATCATTATGCCATTCACACTTTCCAGAATTAGTTATACCATCATATAAGGTTCTCTGTTGGGACCATTTATATTATTAATTTACATGTGTTTTCTATGACATCTCAGATAATTTTTGTGCTGCCTGACCAGACTAACTACTACTAGCAACAACAAAAAAAGTATTACAAAGCTGACATTCATAATGAAGATATTTTAAAAAATCATCAGCAGATGTAAAAGGTTTACTACTAGTTATTACTGTGTTCTGCATGGTAGCCATATTGGATTTTGATGCTCCATTTTTGGTGATGAATATCCAACTTTTCCCGGTGGAATATACAGTTACTTTGGCCTAGCATGCTGTTTTTAAAAAAAAAAAAAAAAAAAAGATTGATTGACAGTCCATGTTCCAAAATCATTTCCATAAGTACTGTGATTATATTTTCTTAAGCTTATATTTAATTAATTAATTTCTTCAAGAACAATATCATGCTCCTTGAAAGACCCTAAATTGATTGTTGTGAGTAAATGATGCATAGTAAAGAATGCATCCATCAGTTATATGTAAAATGACCCGAGGCTACAGTCCGTCCCTCTGAGTGGACATAGTGAGGGAGTAATAAATGGGGGACAGTGTAGTCATGGCTTAAACCAACCCGCAGAGTGGAATGAAATAGGCCGTGTGAAGAGGTCATCTCATCTATAAGGGAAACTGGGCAGTGTTTTTCCACAGTGCCTGTTGGTTGAGTTCCTCTAAGCCACAGGCTGGTCCTCGGGGTTTGCTGGAACAAATGGCATATTTAGACCACTTCTCATATAATTCTAACGGAAACCAGCCAACTAATCAGACGTTAATGAACTGACCAATAAATATTTAGGAAACTTTGCATTTCCATTAAGAGTGGTGAATTTTATCTTACACACATGTCATTTATGGTCTGGAGGTGTAACAGGATGACAGTGATTTAATCTGCTAACATCATGATCAGTACATTTTAACATTTATAATTGAACAGAGGGTTTTGAAGTTATTAGTAAGAATCTGTTTTGCTGTAGCAGAAAAAAAAAATAAAGAAAAAAAAAGCAGTTATTACTGCTACTCATCGCTAAGCCCAGTAATGAGTGGAAGCCGGTGACAGGAATCGTAGCATTACCAATACATTGCTGGTGATTCTTTTGCCTACTGACATTATTGGCACGATATACTCACGTTCAACTGCTTATTAACACAACTGCAAAATCATCTAATCTAATTGTTGTAGTTGTTTAGAATATACATTTTCTAAAAATTGGCTCCATCTACACCTTAGGCCTGGCCATGTGGTCAGAGGAAGGATTATGTTATCAACTTTCAGTATAATAGAGGACGCAGGCAAGCCGTCTGATCTGGTGTAGAGACAACTGCTAAATAAAGGCCATTAGAGCCAACAAAACTTTTTAAAGAAAAAAACAAAAAAGAGAAACCCAGCAGATTTCTTTTCAGAAGTAAAGCATTATGGGTTTCACTATAAAGCTCCAACTGAGATCTATCTATATTTTCATAACAGATTTGTTGATATTTTAGAAGTTGATTCTTGTCCAGTGTATATTGTACAATTAATCTATTAAAAGAGATAAAGTGTATTACTTGCAACAAATGTTTCAGGTATTCTTTTACACCTCAAATCTTGGAAGGTCATAATTTTTCGTAGAGTTGTTCCAGATGGGTATACTGTATGTTGGCATGGAACTAGGGCAGACTGTCATTTTCAGAAACTCCCACCATGCTGCCAGAAGAGTTCATTTTAAAGTGTTTAAAGAATATATGTCATTTTGTGTTGGAGCTTATAAATCATAGGTTCAAAGTCTCAACATATACACTCAAATGGTGGTTTTCTTGGGATCATTGAGAATAAGTAAATTATTTATTGGCAAAACATTATTTTTTTGTTGAGGCAATCCTTCCAGTGACTAGTATGGGCAGAGATTTCTATCAGGCAAAATCATCCTCCACTTAAAAAAAAACTGTGGAATGTGGCTTAGTTCTGTGAAATCTTCCACCCTAAGGAACATTAATGAGACTAGTAAGCAACTCTGCCTGGTTCCCCTCTAAAGACAGAAGCTGGAATATGTTTGGTTACTTGTCCTTGGCAAAATCAAGGACAAGTAACCTTGTCTTGGTTAAACTGTACATTTTAACCAGTTTATGAAAGAGTTTCCAAAACCAAAATTATGCAAAGTTGCAAATAAGAATTTCCTGGTTCTTATCAAATGCTTTTTCTGCAAATAGAGATAGTATATTATGTTTACATTATTCAGTCTAAATAACATGTTTGTTGTTTACAACCGTGCTAAAATATCCCTGAGGAGAAACTTAACCAAGTAGATGTCAAGCTCTATATTAATTGTTTGACCTAGACCAAATAATTTCCAAATGATTAAGTTCATCCTTGAATTTAATTTTACATTTACAGTATTATGGAGGACTGAAGCAATCACCCTAATTTTTCTACAGTACTCCCCCACTTCTGTGGGGGAGTACTGACTTGCTTCAGCATGCACTAAGAGATAATTGGTCTTTAATTTTCCCTGACTGCTTTTGTTTCTCGCTTGAAGCACAGCATTAGCTCACAAAGGCTCAGAGTAAGCTGCGGCAAGGTTCTCAAATCCAGAGCCCACCCATGGTACTGAGAACAAGGCTGGCATACAGAGTGTCAGCCAGGCAAGAAGGACTCAAGAGACATGTTGCCAGACCTATGGTGAGCAAGCTGAAACAGGTTTCCAAAGGTCAGGATGTTGGGGATTAGGGTGTGTCTGGCTCCCTGCGCTTCAACCACCCTGCAGGTAAGTGCTTGACTAGGCTGTGCTGGTGCTGTCAGCCACGTTTACACATGCATGACCAGTACTTGGAAGCTGTTCCAAATGCCTTTCTTCCAATTATCCTGAACAGCACTGAAAATAAATTCAAAACATTCGGTTTCCATGTTAAATGCATGATTAGATGTATGGAGTAGCATATGTGTTAAACATTCCATTTCTGATGCCACACTTTTTACATGGTAAGCCATTATCTTCTAGCAGGAAAATCAAGCAGAATTATAGGGTTTATATGAGATGCATAAAGAAAGAGACAACATGTGGCTTCTGATTACCATGTTCTTAGTCCATGTTATAGTTTGTAGTTTTCTGCTATAACAAGATATTAGTTTATTGGAGTAACTGTGGTCATGCTCATCATTCAAACGGAAATTCTAAAAGCAAAGCAATCAATATTACCAAGATTCACTCATAGTCAAACAGCTAAATGATGAAAAGCAGATCTGGGCCACTTCTAATATTACCATTTCATACATTGATACTTAATGGTAAGCAGATCAGTACAAAGGTGTAAAATACATGGATGCCAATGTAGTTAGGAGGAGTAAATGAAATGTGAGTGGTGCTCTAAGAGGTGAAACCACTGTTGATTTTTTTGACCATGATACTATCTGATCACTTTATTCGATGCACCTGCTCAATTGCTTTGTCAGCACAAATTACCACAAAAACAATTCAGGGGAGAGTTTGCAGTCTATTTCATAATCATAGCAAGGCAATAATAAATAACTTCTTACAACCAAGAAATTTGATCTCAGCACCATAGAAAGACTGATTTACCCTGTTTCAATATTGATGGCGATGTAATGGTGGGGAGGAGACATTTTGGCACATGTTGACCTCCTTTATGCCCACTAAGAATAGTTTAAATGTCACAACCTGCATAAGAATTGTTGCTCAGGTCCTTATGACAATAAGGTCCTTATTGTCATAAACACAATGTACCCTTATTCCGATGGCTAAATGATAATGCACAATTTAGAAAAGATGAAATTATCTCAAACTAGTTTCGTGAATATTATAGTGAATTGCATAGACCAATGCCCTCTCCAGTCATCAGATCTCTGTCCAACAGTGCACATCTTTGTTGTAGTGGAATGGGAGATTTCCAGTGATGTGAAACTGTGCGATGATGATATTGTAAATGCGCACTAAAATCTCTGGAATGTTTTGACACCTTGATTCTGAAGGCAAAACAGGGTCAAATTCAACAACTGACAAAAATTTAAAAAAATATGTAACTTATCAAATTATGGAAGAAAAAGAATAAGCCACGAAAAAGGACCTGTTGAAACTATTAATTCATAATCTACTGAATGCAGTAGGATATCAGAATAACATTATGATAGGGGTGGAGAAACATACAACACCAATAGACATAAAGCATGGACATATAGCAATCAAGGCACCCCCTTCCCCATTTAAACACCAATATTCAAACTGAATTGCTTTTGTTGAGTTAAGCACCTATTTTATGATTGAAACACAGGAGCAACTAACCTCTGTACACCCCCCAAATTTTAATATTTGCATTAAATTAAGGTTATTTGTCTACTGTGAATGAATACAACGTGCCTGTATTTCAAAGTCAGCTGTCATCTGTGCTACAGTGGAGCTTCAGTCAAAATTGGTGGTTAACGAATAAGTTTTGCACATTGAGAAGAAGCAGGGATCCATATAGGTCAGAACACTGACCTATAAGTGTCAGTGTTCTGCTGTCTGAGAAGAATGATCTCCTGAATTATTTGCCTGAAAACCTGAGAAACACTAACAGAGTCATAAATACCTCAAGGAGTCTGGATTGCCTTCAGGATGGTTGCTGAACAGTGTCTTACTGTGATTTTAAGTATCTGTAAGAAATGTGGATGACATTTCTCCTTATTTGTCCTGCAGAAATAAATATTCTTACTAGCCAAGAACCCAAATCAAATGGCAGAAGTTTTTAATGAATAAAACATTTGTTTTATGTTTTTGTCCATAAGCTATGTAAAATGATGAGGTTATTTTTTTTCCAACTTAATCTCTGTTCACAGTTAAGAAAGAGAGTCTGATTTTTGATGTTGTGGGATACCATGCTCATTGTGACATGGCAGGCTGGTGTAACAGCAGAGAGAAGGACAAGGCCACAGTTTGTTCTGGCCTTTTCCTGTCAGGGCCTCTGAATGTTTATGCTGTGGTTTTGCCACCCATTCAAGCTTGAAGAACTGAAATAAACAAGCCATGAGTGCAATTGAAAAAAAGTCAAAGAAGCGGGTCCACAGTATTTTTAGCACATTTATTCTGCAAGCCCGAAACTCTAGTATGTAGTTGTCTCACTTTTTTCACAAACCATTTTGAATAAAAACAGCAGTCTCAGCTCCGAGCAAATATCTGCACTCTCGGAACCTCCCCAAGTACTCCCTAATTACCATTTTGTATCCCAAGGTCATGGTGGAATGCGTTCCAAAATGGATTAGGTTCCTACTCTCACGCCACCATTTTCATTCTGCTCTTTCTTGCCATTCTTGCCCCTTTATTGCTTTCATTCCCCTTTCTTCTCATCAGTCTCCACTCTGTCTAATGACTTACACATGTTAACCAAATTGCCTACAGCAGCAAAGCAGTGACAAAATGTAATGTTCTGGTTCTCCGTCACATTCTGCAATCACAGTGTTGTTTACAGTACGCAATGCCAACCCTTTGGCAGCCCACACAGTCAGTATAATTCATTCAGCTGTTGCTTGTATTTATAATTGTGATCTGTTATCAGTAAGAAAGAAAGTTGACACCCTCCTTTTATTAGGAAGGCAACATACTTTTACTTATTTAAAGCTACCAACCAAACTTTTCTTTAAAAATCAAACTCACTTCAGATTTAGTTTAACTGTACAAAACCTATCATCAGTATTTTGAGTTCATGAGCTATTTTATTGCACTTAATTTAGATAAATATACCCTCCTTATGAATAACCTTCCATTCCAACATGTCTCTGGTGACAACATATGTGGCATAAGACAAGTGATCACACAAGATCAATTTGTAGTTTGTTTCCACACCCCCATCTTTATTCATGTTTTATGTTTTATTCAAATGTATCCTTTAAAATGCTTACTTGTGTTTTTACATGGGTGCAGAAACAAATATTTATGCTTTTTAAAAATCCCAAAGTGAGTAACTCTGTGTTTAACCCTCGTGCGATCCTAACATTCTGCTTACTCCCTTTGTCCTACGGGTCAAAAATGACCCGCCCTAACAAAAGCCCCAAAATAAAGCAAATTAATTGAATTTGAAATCCAAAATCTATCTTGCATGATAAAACAATCAGTTATTTATCAATTGAACTCAATTTAATTCATTTTTTATCATTTATTTTTGTTATACAATACAAAAAGACGATCAACAGTATTGCACTCTTTTTTTCTTTTTTTAACCACAAGCCAATACAGTTTGCAGCAGTTTTCTTTTACACAGTAAAGGTTTATTATTGTAATTATATAAATGTGAAGTAATTACTTCTGAATTAATTATACTGGAAGGGAACAAAAAAGTCAACAATGTGGAACTTTTTTGTCAACGGTTCATTTCTTTATATTTTTTTAGGAATTGAATTATAAAAATACCTCTTTTAACACAATAAAAAATGTAGCTTGATTTTGTGAACAATTTAACATCAGCTCTTATGTTGTGTGTCATAATTATGAGATTTTCAACACAAGATGAACATCTTCTGCTCAACATAAGGTATTAAACATCTGTTAGTTGCAGATCGAGAGTGCAGGTACAGAAAATCTTCACGAGATGATGTGTATCTCATGAAGATGTTCTTATGCTGAGCATCCTCAACACAAGATGAAGAACATCTTCTGTTCAACATAAGGTGTTGAACTTATAAAATGTTCTTATGTTGAACATCTTCAACATAAGCCGAAGAACATCCTATTCTTTCCACCCCATGTTGAACATAAGATGAAGAACATCCCCATGAGATGGAGATGTTCTTCATCTTATAAAGATGCTCTTATGATGAACATCTTCAACATAAGATGAAGATCATCCTATCCTTCCCACCCCTCGTTGAACGCAAAATGTTCAACACAAGATGTTCAAGAAAATCTTCATAGCATGAAGATGTTCTTCATCATATAAAGAAGTGCCTATGTTGAAAATCTTCAGAATTTGTTCAACATAAGATGTTCAACTTCTTATGCTGAAGATCCCATGTAGGACAGTACGTCCAAGCATACAAAGTAGCACCTGTTGGGCAGTGAAACGTCTACTCAGTGCTTCAACAGGGAACCAACTAGCGGTACTCAGATTCAGCATACCTTCACATCCTCTGTACCTAATTTGTCTTTATTATTATATCTGAGATTGTTTTCTGTTGTGTTTGGGAGCTTGGTGTGAGGGGTAAGCTGCAGATTGAGAGGGCAGGTGCAGCTCAAACGCAAGTTAAATTGTACATCAATCCAGTTTCTTTTATATGCGTGTATATGTGCGTGTGTGGGGGCGGAGGTGGGTGTGTGTGTGTGTGTGTATATGTATTAAAGAGAGTTTGTGTGTGGGCTTTGAACTCTTTTTCTGGAGTTTAAATGCTTTTATAATTCGCGGGTCAGAAATGACCCATAAGACAATTTTTGTACCCTAGTGGTGTACAGCCCACATGGAAATATAAACAAAAACAAAGAATCACTTTTTCTAATGATGGGGTCAATTTAGGAAAAATCATGAAATTTCAAGTCGGAAAAAGATAGTTTAGCGTATTTTTTTCTACAGGTAAACATGGTAATGGGTCACTTTTGACCTGCAAGACAACACAAGGGTTAAGCCAATGGAGTAAGCCAATGCAATAGGAGCTCAGATTGCATGAAGTCCAACTGTACTACCAGTTATTTAAGACAGTGATGTTCAAACGGGGCCATTTTCCACCATTGCAATAATGTTGTTCACCTCTCCACACTACAACTAAAGAAAAATACAATTTTGCCCCGCCAGCACAAGGGTTAGATCGACAATTTGACATATTTTTACTGAAAAATTATAATCTTCTCAAAACCAGTAGGTATAACATAAATTAAGCTGCACAGTGGCGCAGTTGGTAGCACTGTTACATTGCAGAAAGAAGGTCCTGGGTTTGATTCCCAGCCCAGCATCTTTAAGAGTTTGCATGTTGTCCCTGTGCATGCATGGGTTCTCTGCCACAATCCAAAAACATGACTGTTAGGTTAATTGGTTTCTCTAAATTGCCCTGAGATGAGTCTTTACTACATGCTATAAATGGTGTCCCATTTACATTTGTTGTAGTAGCATCAACACAACAATTTTGCTGGTGTTTCCTCAATTAACCTTTCAAACGTTGTATTTTGTAAAGCTATGCAAAAGAAGTCCATATTCTACTACCTTGTTGTGTTTTTTTTTGTCAAGACATATTTATTAATGTTATAAAATACACAACAGGAACAACAACATCTTTGAAATAAATAAAACAAAAGCCTTACTTTTGTTCAAAAATATTACTCCATTAATCGTACATTTTCTGTGAGGGTAATCCTGAAAGAGCTTCGTCTGTAAAATGTTTAGAACAACAAACGTTGTTGGTTAAAAGAAAAGTCTGCAAAAGGGTAGATGCAGGTGTTTGTCTGATCTCCAGGTGAAAAAGTTTGCAGCAGCTGTGATGTAAGCACACTTGTACATGTCATCAACAATGGCTGACCTAGAAGCAGAGCCCTCAGGACACAAATACCTAACAACAGCTGTACCTTAAGCAAAAAGGCTAAATCTGTTTATACCCCCTGGCAGAAGACGCCAAACAACAAAAGCGAATGTATTGGCTTTTGCTTCTGTCTGTGCAAGTCACTCACAAGCATCATTCCATATGCTTCACATTATAATGGTGCGCCATAACCCAAAACAGCAAGAAACCCCAAATTATAGCCACAGAAAGAAATACAATTCACTGTATAAAGACTAAAAACATAGGGTCCAGCCAAGCTGAAAAGACTCCAGTTGCTTTCATTGGCACTATCACAGTGTGTAAAACACACACACAAATATACACGCATACATACATACATACATACATACATATCAGTTTCTGATTAGTTTTAATGACTTAATTCTTTGACTTTACAACCCACTTTTGGCCCACACACATTTCTGAAGTTTGGCTAAAATAAAATTGCCCAGCTTTCTGCTCTCGCATGAAGAGAGAACATAGCCCAGTTTACCCAATGTGACTGAGCAAATGCACGGACAAGTTTAAAATAGACCACTCAAGTCTTTTTACTTTAATTACTGACCAATGTGACTTTAAATCCCTCCCTGCTGTTATAGAAAAAGAGTCCTAAAATGTGACTTACCTTTTAAGGAAAAGCGTTCTTCCCCCGCCCCCCTCAAGATTTGGATTCTTTTAGTCAAAGTTGCTGACAGAGAATGAGTGCACTGAAGTCCAAAGAGCCCTCAGTCCGTCATTCAAGCTTAGTGCGGGGTGAGAGACTCATTTTCCTCTGCTGGAATGTGATCTCGGGGTGATCCGAAGCCCTTCGGTGGGTTTACTTTCGCTCAAATGAATCCGGAGCTCTCTTTGTTTTTTTTTCCCTGATAAAATAAAAGTCCTTGTTTGGTTCCTGAACCTCCGCTCCTCTTGATGATTCTGTTCAGTTCACTTCCTCCAGCCCAGGTAGCCACTGAAGCCGCCACAAGTTCTGGCCAGGAGATATTCCTCCCACTGCGCCGCAAAGGCTCTTTTCTCTAACTCCCGCCCCCTTTTCCCTTTACCTCCCCTCTCTGAGGCCTCTCTTCATTTGTGCTCTCACTATCACTTCTCTCCTATAGTAGCCATCCCCCACAGGAGACCCTAAAAACTATCATAGAATGTTTAACCACGCAAAAAAAAATAAATAAAAAAAAAATACTCGTGACACATTCTATTTTAAGATAGTCTGTGATTTATTCAATATGTTTTATATACAACATTTGTTTGTTTTCCTGTAAAATAACCATGTTTTTTTTTCTGTTCATGTTTTTGAGCAAAGAAAAATAAGCTTTCTTTTACTTGTGTGTTATACTAGTGAAATGCTGTTTATAAATGTGATATTATTGTTGAAAGTGTCTTTAAGTCTTGTTTATTTTTTCATGTATTGTGTTATTAAAAGATACTTTAAAACATGAAAATATATTCATAAATATTCTTGACCTCTAAATGACAGCATATTGGGACAATTAAGTCTTATATTAATAAACTGTAGATGGGTGCCTGTGTCTGATGTATTTGTGCATCCGGCACATAATGTTTTGATAATTTTATCATTACTTGAAGAAAACAAGGCATTTGGTATGAAAGGCACTTATTAAAATGTGAAATTAAAAAATACTTTCTGCAATATCTGTGGAGTGATTATTTGGGAGTATAATTTTCAGAAATGCAATGAAAACTTCTAATTTTGTTAACTCTGTGCGAATTGATTCAGAGTTTTTTTTTAATACTTCTGATGGTAGTATTTCCGCTTATGACATAATTTAAAACAGAATTCTTCAAAGACGGAAGATTAAACTTAAAAATTGTTTTGTATGTCTATTGATGTTTGGATATGTTGGGTATATATATATAAGATGTGTGAAAAGATGCAGAAATATGCACTAGAACATTCAATTGCAATTTTATTTGAAATTTTGCTAAATATTGCAGATAGTCTTTATAGTAACAACAGAAGAATATGCAGTAAAAATAAAATACATGAAAGAAGTTGCAATAAATTCTGATTAAAAATTTTTCCAAAACAATCAATTGTAGGTTCAAGGGATTATGAGTGTCAACTGTGGTATCAAAAACAAAAAGAAGTCAAAGAATTTTTTTTATTTTTTATACTGCAATAAACCAATGACATAGAGGGGTTGTATCATTTATAAAGAGCATTAGTGGTGTCAAAAGAGGCGTAAGAATATAATGTAATGTAAAAAATTTAGAACTATTTAGATAGCAAGAGTTTATATTTAATTAGCATAGTTAGTTTTTCAATTTGAACAAAACATCAATAACTAGATAAAATTATTCTCTAAAAACATGAATCTGCAATAAAACCTAACCCCCAAAAAACAACAACAAAAAAAGCAATCTTGAGGTTAATTGGAACCTAAACCAAATAACAAAAAAACAACAAAAAACTGAAATTAAATTTGTTTTACCACAAAGCCAAGGCAATTTTTTAACACAAGGATGTCAGTAGTAGTCAGCATTTAAAATCAAAACCAAAACTATTGAAAAATCACAAACATTTAAATCATATACAAATGAAAAAAAAGATTACATTTTTTAACAAAACCCAGCTACATTTAACTAACAAACACCATAAAAACAGGAAAATTATAAAGCAGTAGTTTTATTTGCATTAGGAGATAATATTTTAACTGTAGACGGTACTGCTGGAGGAGAAACTGTAGGAGTAACTGGAGGAATAATCGACACTCCCTCTACGAGATCCACTCCTTGAGCCAGTGCGAGATCCAGCCCGGGAACCAGAGCGAGATCCTGGGTTGGACACATTGTAAGGGCTGCTTATTCCTTTGGTGGACACAGAAGAGGCCTGCAGAATCTTCATTCCATTGCTTTCTTCCACCATGCAGCTATCCATGGCTTCTTTGTAGGAGATCTTCAGCTTAGTCTTTGGACAAGTCAAATTCTTCTGATGGTTCCGAGTTTCTTGCAACTTCTGTGCCCCTTTACCATCTAGCCAGTCTTTCCGGATGGCTTCTTCAATGCTGACACGACGCCCTGTGTGTGGTTCTATTAGACCCCCTGTCAAATACTGAAATTCCAAAAACCTTTGGCCTGCCTCGTAGGGTAGCCAGCTCTCTTTTACTGCCTCAGCCACAGAGAGCTTTCGTTTGGTTTTCACATCCTCAAAACCAATGTAGGCTTTTTGAGAAGCTTTTAGTTTAGCAACCATGGTGTCATCAATGATACTCTGATGGAGGGCATCTTCAAGTGACAGACGGTCACCGGTTGCAGGGTTGATGATCCCGCCAGTGCAAGCCTGAGCTTCCAGCAGTCTTTGTGCTGTAAGAGTGTCAACGATGCCTCTTTTGAGCCCCTCAGTAACAGTTATTTTCTCTAAAGTCTCTGTGTCAAATATGGCTGCTACAGGACTTTGGTCATCAAACATTCCTGGGGGAGAGACTGTAATTGAAATGCTGCTGAGGCGCTTACGAACAGTAGGGGAAGATGGTCTGGCTTGGGTGGGGCTGCTGCATGTGACCATGTCATCAACACTGCTGGCTGCAATAGTCATCTCAGTGCTGCTGGTCTTGCTAGTAATTTGGTCAGCAAACTCTGTCAAGGTTAGTGTTCCGGAACGGTACTGATCTAACATTGTTTGGTCAATGACAGCACGGTCAATGCAGTCTTGAATGTCATACTGGGTTCCAGTTTTTCTATCCACAATAACTAAACGTGCTGAGCCGTCTGATCCTGTGATAGTAATTTCCTCCCATTCACATTCTTGCTCTGACAAGTCCAGGAACGTTTCATAGTCAATTAGATCCTTATGATAGGCCTCCCTGACTGACATCTCCAGCCCTGTGTCAGGGTCAACAATTACAACACGCCTTTTACGGAGCACATTGGTGCGACTTTCTTTTGACTGTTGAGCCTTTTTCTTGTCTTTGAGGGGCAGAAGTATTAGCCCTGTTTTTTTATCTGTGATGCATCTCTCCTTCAGTTGAAGATATGTCAGGTTCTCCTTGGTATTTGGGTCAAAGAACCCTTTTGTGTCATCTCCTTCATAGCTTAAGATGTCATTCATCTCTTCATCAAAATATCCTCTTTTATAGGCAACAGAAACTTCAATGCGGTGGCTCTCAACTGGGTCAATAATTCCACCACTCGCAATTTGGGCCTCAAGCAGCCGAATCCCATGACCTTTCTCAATAAGATCTTTTGCAATAGCCTGGAAGAGAGAGATTGTCTTGCCTGTTGCTGGGTCTGTGTATCCAGTTACTGCCTTTTCTGCTGACATGAGCTTAGTCTTGAACTCCTTCCCTATTATGCCTCTTTTGGTGGCTTCTTCTACTGTCAGGAAAACATTGTTAACTGGATCAACAATGAAGCCTGATGCAGCTTGTGCTTCAAGAAGCTCTAGGGTGGTTCCTCTCATTAACAGTCCTTCCTTCATTGCCTGATAGAAAGGCATTATCCTGTCATTGACCTCATCATAGATACCTGCGATACAAGTGGAGCCACAGAGATATGACTTTAGCTTGTCTTCAATGTCTTTTGCAGTGAGTTTACCCCGGTTGATATTTTCCATGTCAGTTTCATCCAGCAGCCCAGAATTAATTAGTTCTTTGACAGAGACATTCCTACGAATACCCTTAACTGTCATGGATTTTTCTGGACCTTGGAGCAGGAGCAAACCAGACACTGGTTCGACTGTGCACTTCCTTCTAAGGTCAGTATATGTGATCTTCTCTTCTGTTGCTGGGTCCAGGTAGGAGGCAGGCTTTTTATTCAAAGCCCTATAAAGATCATCATCTATGAGATTACGATCCAAGGCCAGATCTTTTGGAAGATATACACTCAGCACGGGGTCTATTATGCCCCCAACAGACTCCTGAGCCTGGAGCAACCGGATGGCAGTTTCTTTGTCAATATGACCTTTTTTGCAAGCCTGTCCCACAGACAGCACCTTGCCGGTGTATGGATCCTTGAATCCTGTGCTGGCGGCTTCAGCTTTCAATAACACATCTCTATCTTCTGTGTCTACAATCCCTCTTGAACAGGCAGTATCTACAGGCATCTTCTCATTAAATGCAGGGTCCACAATGTAGCCTGTTGCTGCTTGAGCTTCCAACAGCATGATGGCACTCTCTGGGCTGAGAAGTTTCTTGTGTTTGGCTTCGGTGAACGGCATTTTTCCCTGTGAACCTGTCTTCATCCCAGATATAATGCCAGTGCCCTTTAAATTAGCCTGGATGTCCACAGCTACTTCCTCCACTGTCTTTATGCCCTTTAACAGCATTTCCAAGGTAGCTTTACTGATTATACCACAGTCAAAAAGTTGGTGGGCTGTGACTTTCCGGTGCACACCATCAAATACAAGCTTTGATGGATCAATTGTCATGATTTTCTCATCTGTCTGGGTCTGAATGTTAAACATAGCTGGTCTCTTCAGTCTAAGAATCTCTCTCTCTAGGGCATCTCTCTTCAGAGCCAGATCAGATGCATCCTTTTCTGAGATCACGAGACGTCTCTTATATGTTTCCTCCAAAGTGTGCAACTCCCTCCTCAGCCTCTCAATCTCATTGTTAAGGGATAGCCTCTCTCGGTCAGCTTTGCCCTTGTCTGACTCCCACTGTCTAATCTGAAATTCTCTGGACTCATACTGGCTCTTCATAGAGGTTAATTCTTTATGGATAGAATTTCTTTCATCTTGCAAATGCTGTTTGTTGCGAAGCTCGGTCTCCAGAGAGAACTTGATGCGGCCAAGCTCCTCTTCTAATCTCTGATTACGGTTCTTGTCCTGCTCCAGCATTTTAAGCTTGGAGAGCAAGCTGTCCCTCTCCAGCACTAGGTCAGTATATTTGCTTTGGGAGTCATGTGCCAACTTGGAGGTCTGTGAAAAGATAAGAGAAAGAGCATTATAATGTAATTAACTTCCTTTTATGAAGTTCAAAAGACAACATATCAATATTGCGTGCAGTTCTGTGTAATCTATAAGTTAGAAAACCTTGCACACATTTCCAGACATGCTACTGTAGTTCATAGAGTGATTGTAATAATTGCAAAAGTAACTGTGAGTAGCATTCTGTGAAATTCTTGAGAAGCTCACTTAGAGGCACAAATAGGAGAAAAAATTTGTGAGTAAGAGAAAATTGTGCTCAACAAAGTAACTAAAAATAGTGACATACTATAAAGGTACTTTGAAATCAGGATAAGTCGTACAGTACACAGAACAACACATGCAAGAAGGAAATAATACGTTTGTGATATGAGTATATTATCCTTCAATGTTATCGAAAATACCTCAATAGACTGCTTTTGGAATTTTTCTATTTCCATTTTAAGCTTTTCTCTCTCCTTGGTCAGGTCACTGATGAGAAACTGGAGCTCGGATGTCCTCTTGGAGCTCGTTTGAAGCTGGACATTCAAAGCTGAGATCTGAGTGGCACTTTCTGCATCAATAGCACCTTTGCTAATCTTCAGTTGATCTTTTTCTTGTCGTACTGCCCTCAGCTCTTCCTCCAACCTCAGTCTCTCTTTGGTAAGGTTCTGTGTCAGAGTCTTCAGCTTTTCAATCTCTGTGGTGTATTCGTTGAGCTGGCGGCTCTTCTCTTCTATGGTTTTGTACAAGCTTTCATTGCGCTGGTTGAGCTCATGAACTCGCACCTGCTCTTGCTGGAGTTTTTGTTTTAGTATTTTGAGTTCATTTGTCACTGCTGTCAGTTCTTCTTTGGTGACTTTACAATCCCTTAAACTCCTGTCCAGTTTCTCTTGGAGAGCTGTGATATCTTGCTCATACTTTCTCCCAGTGTTTGTGACCTCTATCTGAACTGATTTCAGTGAGTTGATTGTAGTGGTATGCTCTCTGCACGTATGTGTCATCCTCTCTAACTCCGCCTCCATTCGCTTCCGACGAGTGAACTCCTCTTGGGTCGCCTTCTTTTGCTTGTCCAGCTCAGCTTCCACCCCATCCAGAGAGCACTGAAGTTCCCTGATACGACTCTGAAGCCTGGCAGAACTCTGCTCTGCCTTGGTTTTCTCACTGGTCTGCTTTTCCAACTCCACTCGGGTGATGTGGATTTCCTGCTCAGCCCCTTTAAGTGTGTTAATTGTCTCCAGGTAAGAGCTGTTCTTTGCATTGAGTTCTGCTTTGGCTTTCTTCAGTTGACTGAACTCCAGTTCCAGAGCTCTCCTCTTTTTCTCCTCTTCTTGCAGGCTAAATGCTAGCTCACTGATTTGCCTGGACTTTTCCTGACTGTTTCTGTTGGATTCCTGTAATTTCAGGTTTTCTTCGTCTCTCTGCTGCTGGAGTGTTCTCAGCTGCAGCTCCAAATTAGTGCGAATCCTTGTCGCTTCATTCACTGAGGCCGTCTGCTGGCTGGCTTCCTGCTCTGCCTTGCTTTTATGCATTTCAATGACAGCAATGGACTGTCTCTGTCTCCTGAGCTCCTCTTCCAGATTTCTCTTCTCGTCTGTGAGCCGGTCAACTTGCAGTCTTAACTGTGATGCATCCTCATCTTTCTGCTGGGACACTTTCAGAATGGTGGTCTTGCTGACTTCGATCTCTGTCTCATATGTCTGTTTGAGATGTCTGATCTCCTGGGTGCACTGTGTTCTTACCTTTGATATATCTGACTCGATTTTTTGGCGACGCCTTTCTTCCTCCTCCAGTTGCATCCTAAGTCTCTCAATTTCATGTTCTTTATCCTTCACCGTCTTCTCTAGATTTATCTTTGTCCAGTTGACAGCATCCAGATCCTGCATTCTGGAACGAGTTGATGCATCACACTCTTGTTGGTGACTTGTGAAGCGCTCTTCTGCAAGCTTTCTTTTCCTCTTTTCCTCCTCAAGCTGATATTTAATGTCGCTTAGTTCATCAGTTAAACGTTGCATCTTGCCTTGCGTGCTATCAAGGTTCTCTTTAGCAGCGTTAACCTGTATTATTGTGGTTCTCTTCAGTTCTTGCACTGAAATGAGTTCATCTTTAGCCTGACTGAGCTCCATCTTGTAGTTGGCCAAAATACCCTCCAAAGAACCATTTTTTTGTTTTTGATCTTCAAGTTCATCTTGTAGACGCCTCAGTTGCTCCTCTAGCAACTCAATCCTGGTGTTCCTTAGCTGATGACAGATTAAGCAAGACAAACTTAGTCAGATTTACTTCAAACCTATTTGATCAAGTAAATGTCTCTCTGGCACGTAACTTTTACAAAGATATTCCATATAGAAAAAAAATGCATAATTGTTGTACAAAGAAAATCTGATGCCAACCTTCAGCTCATCTATGTTCTTCCCCAAGTCACCCAGGAACTTGTAATAATCGCTGGAGCGGGTAAGCAGCTCGATGTAATGTGTTTGAAGTTCACCTGCCTTGGAACAGTAATTAGATTATAAATACCACTGATAAAAAACAATCAATCATTTTTATTTTCATTTGTGTGGAATTTCATTTTTAATTTGTGAATTAAAAATGGTGAATGCATTCATTTTACAAAATGCACAAGTGCTTCTAAATATAGAATCTATAAGCTCAATATATTTCTTAAATTTGATCACACAATAAATATGAAAATCCAAAGTTATGAGATTATTTTAAAAGAATATTGCTGCTTACTTCTCTTCTGACAGAAGAAGCAGGGGATTGAAGCAAAGTTCTCTTCACTGGGACATTAAGCAAAGTTCCCAGTCCTGAGCTGTAAGAAGCCAGCTCCAGCTCATAATTCTGAAAACATCAAAGCCAGTGTTATTTATACCATTTTTGTTTTGCTTTTCATCAAGACAGATTTCAAGAAGAAGCAAACCAATTACCTTTATGGAGGTGGCACAGGTGTCCGCATTCCTCAGCACATCATCCAGTCTGTCCTTCCTGTTTTTGATTTCATTGTGAAGAGCCTATTCAAACCAACCAAAAAAGGAAAAACGTTCCCTTTAATTTCAGAAGTGTTGCATGTGATAACTTTGTTTCTGGTTTGTGGTGTTTTATTTAAATTTGTGCAACAGTATGATGCATTTAAACAATTCCCCCACTACATATTCTAAATTCCCTAAATTGTAATTATCCGGCACTTTCTACGTGTGCTGCACTAGAAAACACACCTCTGCTCACAGGTATTTACATTTCTAAGTGATCACAATCATATTGGCATTTAGGAGTCAATTTGATTTTTAGCTTGGAAGCTCTCATCCACAGATGATCCCAAAAGTACATTTATGTCACTCTACTTCACCATGTTTCTAGGTTGTGTTTACCTAATTTTACTTTATCATATAATTGATTCTGATATTCTCCTGACCTTGTACCAATGAATCAAACACATTGTTCTTAGTCTAACAGAGCCATATGTCTCACTGGCTTTTATATACTTACATAGAACTGGACATTTAAATTTGTGTTATTTTTGACATTATTCAGTCAGTTTGAGCAGGAAATAAAACACACTATAGAAATGATACATACATTCTTATCAAATAAAATAATCAGTTTCATTTACAGCTAGTCTGAAGTAACCCTTATTGACTTTAGCTTGAGCCAACACGCCTCCCTCAAATGGAAAGCCACCTACAAATATTTGTTACGATAGTTTTGGTAAACATGGAAAAGCATGCCTTTTGTTGGTTGATGTGGTCTGTAAGAGTCTGCCTGTCAGTGATATTGGCCGTCTTAAGAGTGTCCTGCCGTTTCCTGGTATTGTCTATCCACTGCTCCATCAAATTTCTTCCCTGCTGATATTGTGTTAACTGCTGCTTTTGTTTTTCCAGGTCCGACAGTCTAAGGCAGGAAGAGGAAGAGATGGAAGGATGCTTTAGTCAGTCCTGTTACCGGCAATAACAAATGCATCATTGTGGCCAGACAACTTTGTTGTACCTGATATCGATCTGCTTTTGGATTTGGAGCCAGCGATTGGACAGCTGGTTCATAAGCTCAGAGTACTTGGACAAATCCACATCACATTTGTGGAAAGAATCGGAAATCTGGTTGTTGCTGTACTGTGCTTTGGCCAGGTCAGACTCCATGGAAGTCAACAGACCCCGTCTTTGATCAAGTTCACTCTTCATGCTCTGTAATAGAGATTCACACAACAAGGTCATTCATATCCTTCGGTTTTACAACTAAAAGTGAAAAGTACAAATGTTTGTGTTTTTGAGGTTTTTGAGGTAAATGCCTGGCAATTATCCAAACCTTTTTACTATGATTGAAAGCACTTGATTTTGAGGATTTTTTTTTTCTCTCTAGGTTCAAACTGATAATGCAGCAACATCTGACAATAAAAGTAAATTTAATAATACTTTTAAAAATTATTAATTAAAATATTCCTAATTATAACTTCTTAGTATTAGGAGTACTACTACTACCAATACTATTACTACTACTATTAATAATAGTATTAACAATAGTAGCAGATGTACTAGAACTACTGCTAACAATAGTAGTGTTACAGTGCTCTTAATATAGAACAATTTATTTTTATGGTTAGGACATAAAATTTTGAGATTTGTATCTATTTTATATTGTATACTAAACTATTGACTACTACTGTCTCATGCTTTGCATGAAAAACAGCATCGAAGATGCTAAATTCTATACTTTTTAAGATATTCATCTGAAATATATAGAGTAAATAATTAAGAAACACAAACAGTAAAACAAAGTCCAGTACAAACAACTTTCAATCCAGTGTCATTGTTGTGGTGAGTGTAAAAGAATAAAATAAAAGATCTGACCCATCTGAATAACTAATATATTCAGAAAAAAGCAAGGTATAAGACTTCCAAGGAGAAAGTAAATTACCGTACATATCAAAACAGATGCCTCATACCTTTAGAGCACTCCAATGGATTTCCAGTTCTTGAGGGTCATCAGAACTGGTCTCCTTCTCCATCAGGCGGATCTCGTGAACTTTAATAAAATCCTCAGCCTGGAGAAATTTTTGTAGCAGGTCCTTGAGTGCATTCAATCTGTTGTGGACACAATACATTAAAAAAGCACTTAAGAAGATTAACCTAACTTTAGCTTCAGATCAGATCAGCTGGCCAAAAAAATACTACACCTGTCAAGGTAGACTTTGTTAAGATGCTGCAGTTCTCCTAATTTGTGGTTGACTATCTCCAGTTCGGAGCGGAGGAACTTGGCCTGCTCTGAGTCTGCAGGCAGCCCATTTAGCTGCTTTGTAATCTTTTCTCTTAGGTGCAGATAATCATTGTAAATTGAACCCAGGTCTTTGTTCACGCCCTGCAAATCAGTATTTTGTGACATTTACATAAAATTAGTAAATACAACATGTTTTAGTCGTGAAACTAACTTCCAAATTTCTTCTGATCAGTTCTGTACATCTGCATTCAAGTAATTTGCAATATAAATAAAGGGCAACATACATGTAGCTTCTGAATGTACACTGAACACTCATGCACACTGTTTTCTCCAAGTGGAATATGGAGATGGTCAGTGAGGTCAGATTCAGCCATTTCCAGCCTGCGACGGATTTCTTGCAGATTGCTAAGCACCGAAAGGCTGATGACAGTCGTTGTTTTGGTCGGGTCTGGGATTTGTCCCGAATCCTGTTCGGTTTTTTCAGGCTTTCCATCTTCTTTCCCTTTAATGCAAAGTAAAAAAGATCCTAATTAATACTAGAAAAACTGAGATTTTCATCATTTTTAACTAAGTAATAATTCAACAAAACAAAAATATACTGTTTTGTATTGTATCCCAGTTGTTATTTTGGAAAAGCAGAGAAGACAGATGAAGTGTGTAAAAGAAAAGTAGCTATAAACTTTTCTTTAACTATACCATTTAATAAAAAAGATCACAGTTTAACATAATCCATGATTACTAATATAATTAATAATTAATACTTATGTAATGGAAGTAACAACACAACATATTACTAATGTTTATCTGAAATCACTATTCCTACATTTTTAAGCGCAGCTGTGAAAAAATAATTAAATGTAAATCAAAGTTAGTATTTGTAAAACAAGGAAATCAAGGCTAGACAGTCAAATAGGCTAAAGAGTTTTTCTAATGTTGTGCTCCATTATATGGTCTGAATTATTCTACAATTACACCCTGAAAATTCTCCAATTCAAAGCAGAATCAACAGAATTCCTCCTTACTGTAACTGGGCAGCTGGATAATCAGAGTATCGTAGTGCTCTTGAGCCTTGTTATAGTGGCCCTGAATGGTTTTCCTATCTTCTTCCCCAAACATTTCAGATCCCTGGCTGTTATGCATGAACTCTTGGAAATGGATCTCCATAGTTTTGATCAACTCGCGGTATTCGTCAGGACGCATCTTTGACAGCTAAAAGAGAGAGAGGAAGGTTAGGATGGGTGTGAGAACCTAGAGTGATTCAGATAAAACAAAAGCAATAAATGGAGTTTAAAATTCAGTTTCACCAAATGTGTGTTCACTCATTTTTAAATATTTCATTCTTAACGTCTTACCATGCTGAGGGTGAGGGAGTTGATGTAGTTGACGTCAGTGATACAGTACTGCCAGGAGATGAGACTCTTGATGTTGATGAAGAGCTGATTCCAAATGCCCATGATGGCTTCATAGTACTGCTCATTTCTGGTAAAAGGACACACAGTCATTCCTTATATGCAATATGAACTACTCTATGAACCACTAATTTTCTGCCCACTGTAATACCACAGACAATAATCAAATAATTTAATAAATAATAATGAAAGGACAATGAAATGCTAAGTGCTGCAAATTCCGCTTTTAAACAAATAATTGACTCATTCCAAGTGTATACATTGAATTAAATTATATAAAATAATAAATATAACTGGATTGTAATTAGGGTGCGCTGATAAATTGGCCAGGTGATAAATCAACCTTGATTTCCTTAATTTTGAGAGGCTGATGACCAACTTATGCTTACATGTGAAGCCCATCTTATCCACTGATCTTATCTTCCTTGGCAAAGTTCTAAAAATCAACCACTATCCTTATTTGCTCTGTGGTGAGAGAGGGCTAACTGACGGACCCACCCACCAGGTTATGTCTAGCAACATTCCAGACAAAGAAAAATCAGCATCAGCCAAAATTGGAATAGGCAGATTGGGCTTTTTTAAGAACGTATTTACACTGAAACCAACAAGAGGATATTCTAAATCGAACAAGATTTAAGAAGTGGAGTTAAAAGTGTCACATAAGGCGTGCTGTGGTGGCGTAGGGGATAGCACGACCCACATTTGGAGGCCTTGAGTCCTCGACGCGGCCGTCGTGGGTTCGACTCCCGGACCCGACGGTATTTGCTGCATGTCTTCCCCCCTCTCATTACCCCCTTCCTGTCAGCCTACTGTCAAATAAGGGACACTAGAGCCCACAAAAAGCCCCCTGGT